>JAJONZ010026971.1:0-18545 GCA_029582445.1 Solanum paucissectum
ATCTGAAATTGGATTGAAGCATCATACACCAACGAAACTCTGGTGTGATAATCAGGCTGCTCTTCATATAGCCTCAGATCCGGTGTATCATGAAAGAACAAAACACATTGAGGTTGATTGTCATTTTATTAGTGAGAAGATTCAGGAAAATTTGATTTCCATTGTCTACACGAAGACGAGAACAATTAGCTGATTTGTTCACCAAGGCATTAAATGGAACTCGAGTTACTTATCTTTTTGACAAGCTGGGTATGATCATATCTATGCTCCAGCTTAAGGGGGAGTGTTACAGTATATGGTAACAAATCTCAGGGGTGATAGTAGAATATTTAAGACTAATAAGAGTGATTGTAAAATATTTTCTTTTGTTTGTTTTGATTGATTTCCTTTTATAGGATTCTTTGTAATTTTATAAGTACCTTGTATATTCATGAATTTAATGATAACTTCTTCCATTAGATTACATATGCTATTCCCTTGTTTTCTTTATCACTGGGGCTATGATGACATGCATGGCGATTTTGGTTTTGGGGATAAAAATGACGGAGGAGCGTCTCTTTTGGATTGTGCAAAAGCTTTTGCGTTGGTGATATCTAACTCAAGGTTTTAGGAGGAGGAGTACCTGATCACGTTTCATAGTATGGTGACCAGGACTCAAATCAATTAGCTACTCCTTTGGAAGAGAGATAGAACATGTAAGGATTCTTTAAGCTATCCCGAGTGAATATCTTACTACCCAACATATGCTCTAGGTAATGGATCTAGAGATTAAAAGTAAGAAGAGGAGGATGAGGGCTTTATATGACCCTTGAGTGTTGAATGATTGATTTCCTAGCTTAATTTTAGGAGTAATTGATATTGTATTGATTATGTAATATTTTTCTTTCCCTATTTTGCGGTAGGACTTATTGTATAAGAACGCTTCTCATGGGATGTAAATTTTATACAGAAATACAAGATGCCTTTTCTTCTTTCTAGAAATCTTCAAAAGAAAAGAAGAAAGATTCCATGGTGTTGTCTAAATGGAATAACTTTGTAAATAAAATAGATACACGTCTTTTGATTGTCATAGTACATTCTCAAAGCTTCTGATCACCAATTTACGTATCTTCTTCTTAATAGGAGGTTGGTGGAGTGGTGTCCCTGCTCTTTCTTACAACAAGTATGCTATAAACAGCCCCCTTCTATATAATATTAAATTTGTTTTTTCATGTCAGTTCCGTATTTTGATTATAAAGAATAAACTAATATCCTCTACAGAGAATTCTTATCAAATGTTGAGGAGAAATTTGCCAAAGATACAGATCTTATTGTGGCATGCCAGAAGGGATTGAGGTGAATTTATCTGTCTATTAACCACATTTCAGATTCTCTTCTATGAAGTAAAATTCTGCACTCCAGTGGCGAACACAAGTACTTACGGAACAATCCAGGTGAAGTTTATCAGTACACTTCTGTTGCAAAGGAAGTGGAGGTTCATGTATCTCCATGGTGATCTGAGTTTAGCACTCAAACTAAATTATGAGAATCTGGATTTTTCAATGTTGTCGAACATGAATATTCATTGAGCAACTATCTGATACATCATAAATTGGATCCTTTGTAGCATGACACTTGACTGTTTTCTTGCATATTAGTAGGAACAGTAGAAGAGTTTTAATATATCTAGCTGGCAGAGTATCACTTTCTGAGGTAGTAAGCATCTCAAGCTCTTAGTAGGTCCATGGTCAGAGAGATTAGGCACTTAAAGGTTCTTATGCTCATAATGAACCTGCTGATTTGCTTTCCTCACTGCTTATGCGGAGCCCTTTTCATCAGGCAGGTCCATTGCGGCTTGTGAGGTGCTATACAATGCTGGTTACAACAACATTTTCTGGGTTCAAGGTGGTTTAGAAGCTGCTGAAGAGGAGGTTCGAACACATCTTATTTTGTCTGTTTTGCTTAATAAATATGCATCTTTCCAGAATACAAGTTCATAGAGGCATTTAAATACAATTTGGATTAGGATTTTGAAAGAGAAGGTCCTCAACCATTCAAGTTCGCAGGAATTGGTGGGCTTTCAGAGTTCCTTGGGTAAGTACTTTGTGCTTCTGCCTGTACATCCAGACACCTTTATATTTGATAATGACTTTCTACTTCTGGTGTCTACAATTTTGATGTAAAACAGCTGTTATTTCATCTTTACAGTTTTTAAAACATATGCATCTTATGAAGGTAGACCAGTTTAATCACAAATGATGTTATCAATTATGCACTCTAACTGTATATCACAAGTTCTAGTGGCGTAAGCATAATTTTTCACAAGTGGTGTTGACATTTAAGGAAGTGAACAAATGAATAAATTGCCTATTTATATCATATTGCACCTAAGGGTGTGAAAATTAACTTATATATGAGGTAATTTTTTAAAATGCTCCCAGGCACGGTAACCAAGGACCTTCTCTCTCCTACTTCCTAGGATAGCAGAAGGCTCACGCCGGTGCCGACCACCATCAACAGACCTTTCTTTCTCAGCCAATCAATACTCACCCACTGTGAGAATTGCTTCAACCTTTTTTCTTTTTTTGTTCGCTCCACAGATCAGGTATTTACTATGGCAGACAACAGAATCTATTTTAACTCAGGCTTCAAGTCCTTCGACATCACAAGATGGAGTTCCGGCAACACAACCTGGTTTGACTGGGTAGAGAGAAGTAGAAAAAGAATGCGAAGGATAACGCTGAACAGAAAGATAATGGAATGGATTTGTTATATACTCAAGGAAGCCTCCAACGACAATAAGAATCTGGTTAGAAGATGGAGGACAAAAGAACAAATTTCAAAATTTTACGGCACCAGTAAGTACAACGTACATGGAAGGTACATGAGTTTTTTGGCCCTCATAGGAGAAACCAGAGAAGTTATTATTCTTCCTGAACTTGGCATTAATGCGGGATGGAGAGACATAGCATTCAAGATTGAAGGCTTCATTAACACCACTCCACAATGTTTAGTCAAACAACATTCAAAGCCAACTATTCCGTATGCTAGGGTAGTTGAGAGAAGTAAATGGCAACAACAAAGTCACAAAGAAGCCAATGCTAGCATAGAGGGCCCACTGGGGAGTAGTATTACGGGATTAATCGGAGGATCTGAGAGACCCACTCTGACTGATGTAAGAAAATGGGCCTCCTCGACCTGGAAGAAAGCATTTGGAGTTAACATCTATGAGATGGCAGGGCACATCTTCCTTTTGAATTCCCAAACAAGCACATGGCAGAATTTGTTCTGCAAGGAGAATGAAATTGGAAGAACATGAAGGTGAAACTAGAATGGTGGAACCCACTAGTTGGCTGCGTACCATCACAACAAAGACAGGAAAAGATCTGGATCAGAGCAATAGGAGTACTCCTGCACTTGTGGTCAAAGAAGTCTTTAAAAAGAAATAGGTGATAAATGTGGAGGATGGTACAGAACGGAGGAGGAAACAGAACTGAGAAACCATCTCAGATGGGCCCGTATTGAGGTTAAGAATGAAGGGCAGAAAATACCCAGAGAGGTCGCCATAACCAAACAAGGATACACCTTCAGGATTCTGATCTGGATCGAGAAAGTTACGACCTTTGAGAAGGCATCGGGAAAAAACATGGAAAATCAGATTTCCATGGCGGAGACGGTGAAAACTGGGGAAACCCTAGATGAGGGCTTTGCACGGAGGTATGCTGCATGTCCAATGAAGAGGATGGGTAATACCCAGAGGTTAAAAGCATCTTTTGAAGTCATCAAGCACGTAGCCAGATTGACGGCTGTTGATTGGATGGCACACGTGGGGAGTGGAAATAATTCAAATTTAAATCCACGTGAGGAACACGTGAGGTCTCCAAGGCAGGAGATGAATAATTTGAGTCATGGGCCGGCCCAAAACCATAAACCACTCCAACAAAAATTAAAGGGTAAATCACATAAATATGCTATATTAAAAAAATATTTACCATCTATGACAATATAACTTTTTAACTTAATATAACAATATTTTGGAATTGAAAAAGTTGTACTGTTTATCTTCGCTTCGCTTCCTCCTCTTCTTTTTTTATTCTTCTTCTTTGTCTCTTTCTCTGTCATTTTTTTTCTTCTTTCTCTTCTTTTTATTCTTTTTCTTCTTCTTTAAAATTTTCATTTAATTAACTATCCTCAAATTAATATTTGCTCATATCTCACAATCTGTACTCAAGAACATGACGAGAAGAGGAACAGAAAGACTAAAAATTTGTATAGAAATATATTCTCAAGCAGAAATTTCAAATTTCTTAAATTACAGCGGCAAGAGTTCACCATTGATAGTCATTATAAAGCTTCAAATTTTGAATTCATTATTTGAATTTTACGAATTTGTGATTAGTTTGGATAGGTTGTTCCTACAAATAATTGAAAATGTCGTTTGGAGTTTATATCTCAATTTTAAGAGGGTTTGGTTAAGTTTATAATTGGTAACACACTTATACTACATTTATAATACATGCACATTACATTTTTAATACATATTGCAAACATCACTCATGTTCTTAGTGATACAAACCAAAATAATTTATAAGACACATAATACAAGTTTTATTCAAGAATAATACAAGTTTAATTCAGTTTATCTTGTCGTCTTTCGTTAGTTACATTTTTCATTTATTCTTAATTTTCTCTTCTAATTCAACTTTAATATTGTGTAATACACTTTTAATGCAAATTTAAATCATTTTGTAGATTATTATTTGTTACTATTAGATCACTTGTTTAATTCATTATTGATATAAGTTAAAATAACTTTATAGATCATTGTCTGGTCAGTTACATTTTTTATTCATGCTTAATTCTCTCTTTTAATTCAACTTTAATATTTGTGTAATACACTTTTAATACAAGTTAATTCATTTTTCAGTTTATTGGTTAATTTGTTACGATTGAATTACTTGTTTAATTCATTATTGATACAAGTTTTATTCAGTTTATAGATCACAAAATGCTCTTTCGTATGCTACATTTTGCATTCATGTTTAATTCGCTTCTAATTCAACTTTAATATGTGTGTAATACATTTTTAATTCAAGTTTAATTCATTTGGCAATTTATTATGTTTCTACATTTGTTACGATCAGATTACTTGTCTAATTCATTATTGATATAAGTTTTATTCAGTCTACGAATCATTGACTGCTCTTTTGTTTGCTACATTTTGCATTCATATTTATTTCTCTTCTAATTCAATTTTAATTCAAGTTTAATTCAAGTTTAATTCATTTTGTAGTTTATTGGTGATGCGTAGAAAAAAAACATGACTAATCTGATCGTGCTGATTTACATCAATTTATAAGACATGTATAATATATGTTTTATTCATTAACAATATATTTATAATACATTTTGCAGACTTCACTCTCTTTTTAGTGATCCCAACCAAATGAATAATACACTTATAATACATTTTTAATGCATATTGCAGACATCATTCCAATTTAATACAATCTTTAAAAACAACATACATAGTAACTTTTAGGGGCTAATTTTTTATAAGAGCTACAGGTTCGTTAACATTTATTTTGATCCATATCATTTCTTGTACCACATTAAATATTGAAGGATCAACAACTTAAATACCATTATAGTGGTTGACAACTTAATTTCCAGGGACAGATAGAGAAAGAATGAGCTCAAGATTTTCTTCTCCCTTTAGAGCCATAACGAATTGAATTTGTGGTTCAAGATTATGGATCTTTCAATTGTAGCTTTAAAATATTGATACCTTGCACAGAGAGAATAAAAAAGGAGAAAGAGGCGAGAGAGAAACATAAATCAAATAAATACATAATATTGTTATATATTGCTATAAATGGTAATAATTAAAGAGTATAAAATAAGTAATTATTTTTTAAAAGGGATCCACCCAAGTAATTAATCCAAAATTAAATACCTCACAAGCCCAACCCAATCTAGAACAACAAGTTGAGGAATTCTGGGAGGAGACCACGACAATCAGAACATCTTCTCTAGAGAATTTCAACGCAATAGAAAATCTTGAATTCACTGCCACAACTTTAGATGCAGGATATGTGGGGGAAAATTCAAAGATGAAAGAGACAAGTCTAGAAGAGATGGGACTGTAATTGTGAGGGAGATAAGGGGGAATGAGAATTGCTAGGAACAATTCATGTCTGGAAGTCAGAAACTGGGAAGTGGACGAGATGATACCCTTAGCTACAGAAGCAGCTAAACAGGTCGTTGAAAAGGAAAAGTCCACGGCAGTCTGTGTTCGAAAAAAATTAATCAAGCTCGGCAAAATGTTTGGAGCTAACTTTAATGGCCATGAAGAGGAAGCCTTGGAACTTCTTATGCAAATTGATGCGTGCAGGCAAATTAGAAGGATGGAGATATCATCAGAAATCAGAAGAACTAGATTCAAAGGCACCAATGAATTGAAGAATTTAATTACTTTTGATGTTAAGTTCAAAGCTAGTGTTGCCAGGAGCGTGGGGAAAGGAGGTGCACAGCCTGTACCATGAAGTTCAACCTAGTGTCTTGGAATGCTAGGGGAATAAATGATGGGGGAAAAGAAAGGTGGTGAAGAGTTGTATAGAACTTTGGAAGGCTGACAGAGTGTGCCTTCAGGAAACTAAACTACAGGGAGACATTCAAGAGATAGTGAAGCAAATATGGGGAGGGAGATGGGTTAGATATGCTTGCCTAGAAGCAAGTGGTACCAGGGGAGGGATTATCATGTTATGGGATAGTAGAGTTTGGAAGGGAGAGGTGCAACAAATAGGTGTACATACGCTAACTTGCAGTTTTGAAGGCCTGCTCCAAAACTTTAACTATCACATTACAGGGGTGTACGCACCAAATTGCAACGTGGAAAGAAGAGAGGTTTGGGATGAATTAGGTGCGGTCAGAGGTTTAATGGAGGGCCCTTGGGTAGTATGTGGGGACTTCAATGTATGCAGGTTCCCCACAGCGAAGAGAAACTGCCAAAGGAGATCTACTGCCATGGTAGAATTCTCAAACTTCATAGAAGACCTGGAGCTTATTGACTTGCCACTTGAAGGAGGAACACATACTTGGTTCAGGGGAGATACAAACAATGTTGCATCAAGGATAGATAGAATCCTATTCACAACCGAGTGGAGTGAACAATTTAGTAAAATGAAGCAGGTTACTCTACAAAGACTGACATCAGACCATGTGCCTATAGCTTTACACTGTGGACCATGGGATCTGAACAAATCTTATTTCAAGTTTGAAAATTGGTGGCTGAACACAGAGGGATTTATAGATAAAATCAGGTCTTGGTGGAATTCTTTTGCATATACAGGAAACCAGACTACATTTTAGCATGCAAATTGAAAGCACGGAAGGGTAAGCTCAAGGAAAGTAAGGAAGAAAAAGGAAATTTGCTTTTGCAAAGATCCATCCTGTTAAATAAGATGGCAACTCTGGACTCTATTATTGATAATAGAGCACTAACAGAGGAAGAGGCTGCATTAAAGGCAACTACTTTCTTGGAGTATGAAGAACTACTCAAGAACGAAGAGACTGCATGGAGGCAAAGATCCATAATTTTGTGGCTAAAAGAATGTGACAACAACACTAAGTTCTTTCACAATTCAACCAATGCACATAAAAGGAGTAACTGTATTGGCCAGACAAAGTGAAAAAGGAGATCATACAGTTCTATAAGAGTTCTATAAGAAGCTGAACAGAGAGATGGAGACCTGCAGGAAACGTGATAAATTGTCCTACAATCTCAGAAGCAGAAAAAGTACAATTACAGGCCAAATTTGAGGAGGAGGTGCTCAACTGCCTGAAAAAGTGTGCTATAGATAAGGCCCTTGATGGATACACAATGGGCTTTTTCATCAAATGCTGGGAAGTTCTAAAACATGACATTATGAATGCCTTCCACAACTTCTATGAACATGAGATATTTGAAAGAGCTTCAATGCAACATATATTGCACTATTCCCAAAAAGAAAGGGGCAAAGGAGTTAAAAGATTTTAGACCAATTAGCTTGATAGGCAGTTTCTACAAGCTTTTGTCTAAAGTGTTTACTGAAAGGATCAAAAGGGTGATGGATAAATTGGTAGACTCCCAACAAATGGCTTTCATTCAGGGCAGAAAAATTATGGATGCAGTATTGATAGCTAATGAAGCAGTAGACTCAAGAATATCACAAAAGATGTCTGGAATCCTATGCAAATTGGATATAGGAAAAGCTTATGATCATGTGAATTGGGGGTTTCTAATCAACACTCTCAAAAGAATGGGATTTGGGAAGAAGTGGATCAAGTGGATCAGATTCTGCATCTCAACTGTAAAATTCTCAGTAGTGATAAATGGATCACTGGAAGGTTTTTTTGCAGCTCAAAGGGGAATAAGACAAGGGGACCCTCTGTCCCCTTTTCTGTTCATCCTAGCCATGGAGGGTCTCAATAATATGATTAAGACAACAAAGATCAATGGCTGGTTATCTGGTTTTGAAGTGGCTAAAAACAATGGAGAAAGTCTAGAGGTGACACATCTACAATACGCAAATGATACATATCTTCTCGATTAATAATAATCCTCCCAAAACATAACAAGTGCTTAAAACCATCATTAGTTGAAAGCTTAACAACAACAATATTCCCAGTGAAATCCCACTAAGTGTGATTTGAGCAGGTAGAGTATACCTAGACCTTACCACTACCTCGTGAAGGTAGAGAGGTTGTTTTCGAAAGACCCTCGGTTCAAGTGCATCAAACCCAAATAAAAGAAAAGGAAAAAAAATGAAGAAAACATAACATTTAATAAGAAAAGTAGTGTAAAGTCTACAAGAAAAGAACAATAACAACATCAAAATAGTGTGATAATCAAAGCACAATTAATAATATATGACCCGAATTACAAGGGTACGACTAGTACTATGACAGGCACTAACAAGCCTAAACCTTCGCAAGGCAAAACAACACTCTACCCCTAATAACCTTCTACCTAATACGCAACCTCCACTCCTTCCTATCTAATGGAGTTTCTGGTCATCTTTGCTTGATGGAGGTCTCTTCCACCAACACTTTGCCTTCCTCATCCTTGATGCACTTCACTTGATTCAAGTCGCGAGCCTTTCTCTTTCTCGCTTTTGCGAGCTTATACAATTTCCTAATTTCCACCTTTTTCCCCTAGATCGACATGCAAGCCCTTGAAAGCTGCTAAAATTGCTAACTTGGCTTTTGTCTTCATCATCTTATAGGCTTCCTTAAGCGGCTGCTTCTCTTCCTCATCCACGTACTCCACCAACTTTGTAAATGCAGCCTTCTTTGCTTCTACTTTGGTTTAAACTTCTCCAGTCCACCACCACATTCCTTGATGACCACTAAAGTTACCCCTCGATACCCCTGGCACCTTTGTAGCTACTTCCCTAATGCAACTAGTTGTCTTATTCAACATGTTGTTCACATTCTCGCTAGCCCTCATACCGATCAACTTCTCCGCCATCTCCCGAGAAAGGGCAGGGGTCAAGCCACCACATTTAATTCTCGGTGGATCATATATGGTTTTCTTCCTCCTGTCCTTCTTAATCTCCAAGTCCATCACTAAAAGCTTACGTTGGATAGTAAGATTCTCACTCAGAATAAACTTGTAGTCCTTACAAAGGCCTCTATCAACCTTGGAGTAAGTATACAAAAGGTAACCAAGTGGTTCTCTCTATTTGGAAAGCACGAGTTAGCAATTACCATCTCAAAAGCTTTAACAAAATCCAGAAGCAAAGGTCCACCTCCAATTCTTCTCCCAAAAAACCAAAGCCTCCGTGAACATCATCAAAAGCCACTAGAAGGTTCCTTGATATGGGTATTAAAATCTCCACCAATAAAAATCTTCTTGGTGTTCGGTATACTTTCCACTACCTCATCCAAATTCTCCCAAAATAGCTTTTTGGCCTCCTCGTCTAGGCCCACTTGAGGCGTATAAGCACTAATAACGTTTAAAGTAAGCCCGCCAACGACTATCTTAATTATCATCATCCCATCATTGATCTTTCTAAATCATAATTCATGAATCATGTTGTGGAGCGTTGGTTCAAATCATATAGTTTTTCCTTGAAAATCATATCGTTATATAGTGAAGCTTAACCTTTGAGTAAAAAATCATAGTATTATACTTTCCATAGGAAATCATCAAAAATTATGGTTCATAGTTATAGAAGTCATATTAGAAGAAAAATCCTCAAGAGGAATCATCAAACTCTAAGAGTAATCATACTTTATCATATTTTTTTTTGTAATTTCATGGTATAAATCATAGAATTCATGGAAGAGAAATACCATAGAGAATGAATAATATCATAGGGAATTCTTGAGGTTCATAAGCAATCAATAAGAATAAGACGGAAGATTTTTATCATAAGCTCAAATTAATTCTAGAAGGAAAGCTCATAGATAAGGAGAACATAGTGTGGGAAAGAACAACGATATTTCCGCATGTAGAGGATAATCTTAAATACCTTAACCGCTACAAAATACTTGGGGAAGAATTCTAATTTTGAAGAACTCCAAGAAATTTGTTCTTGAACCTTGAGATAGGTTTTTTTGAAAACCTTAGAATTGTAGGTTAGAATCATTGTTATTAGAGGTGAACTTATGGCCTGAAGTGAGGCTCAAAACGCATTGAGCGCTTCGCCTCGCTCTATGTGCGCGTTAGTGTTGTCATCCAGTCTCTAAGACATACTTTTCCTTGTGAATGAACACTTCATTTTATTGTAGAAATGATCAATTTCTTTGTCCATATATTTGTTATTCATGCTTATATAATTAGATTTGGACTATATATATATATATATATATATATACACAACGGAATTCTTTCACCGTGCTCTACTTCCTTAGAGGGATGAGAAGGATGGCCAGTCCTCTCTCCATATATATATATATCTGTGTGCGCGCGCGCGCGTATGTTTGTGTATATGTATGTACATTTTCTCCATTTGCACCTTTTCTTAGTAAAGCCCACGCTTTATTTGCGCTTAATGCCCCAACGAACCTTAGAGTTTTTTTGCGCTTTTCGCTTTTGATAACACTAGGTAGAATCTTGTTAAAAATCATAAATATTGATTAGAATCGATTAAAAATACTTAGGAATACATGGGAGGGACTTATCTTGATAGAGGGGAGGTTGAGGAGAGGAGAGAAAACCAACCTAGGACTTGGAAGAATGAGAGAAGAACAAAAAAAAATCGGAGAAAATGACTTTTTAATGAATCTCATTGAGTCATGCGTTTGTATATGCTGGGGCATATTGTGATATGTTGTAGCATTTCCAAACACAGACCCAAAACAGAATGCCTGACATTTTTGGGTTGATATGCAGCCAAAATGCGTCCATCATATTGTATATGCGACCGCATATTGGTGTAGTCCACTTCAGTACGACCCTTTAGTAAAATGATCATATATCCTTGTAGAAAAATCCAAATGACAAATGGTTTGTTGCATTGGAAACTAGACCCATAGATCTTTAATTTGATAGATAATGAACCACGTAACTCTTCATATTTTAGGAGAAATGATTGGTTGAAGTTGACCCTTGCATGACCTTATACAAAAACTTAATCGGTAGCGAAGCTTTCAACTCAGCTTTGTGCTAGAGTTCCCTAACGATATTAATTAACATCCAACACACTTCCCACACTTAATACTTGATCCTTAAACCTAGGTACAGTCAAATTCGCCAAGTTCGGGTCTACATTCATACGTTGAGTAGTTCAAACCATAGTCTGAAGGTACAAGGTGTTACAATTATGTTTAGAAATAGAAACTCATACCTAATGTACAAGGAACCAGAAGAATAAAAAAGTTATATGTGGTCGTCTCATTTATTAAAATGGGAAGTGTTTATACTAGTTATTTTCTTGTATGATATTATCCGTCTCGTACATTTAACCCCACCCCAATTTTCTCTTTTTTTTCCTGAAAAGAATGAGGGATTATTCCCCAATTTCGAATAGTTAAAGGGAAAGATTGGCCCATTTTTTCTTATTTTGGAGTAACCGTTAGAAAGGTATTTTTCAGCTATTTTGATAGTTGGAGTTTATTTCTGAAATAAAAACGTAATGGTAAGGGTACTTTGATCCAAAACATAACAAATGATAAAACTGACCCATTTTTAATAGTTCAGGGGCTTATTTGACCCGTTTCCCTACATAAAAATATAAATGGCCTTGACAAGTTGGCTGGTTTCACCGCACATGCAAGTATACATGGTTAACAAGTAATATAATAGTACGTAGAGTATCGTTCCCAGGAGAACTTACTCAATTAACTCTTCAAATATGCTTTTGGTAAATCAGTAGGAGATATTCTAGGGTTATGGGTAGACATCAATCCTATTGAGCATTTGCTTTAGCTAACTAATTCTATTATTTGATTTACCAGTCACAGAGTTAATTTTGTTCCTAAGAATCTTCAGAGTTCTTAAATCTTACTCGCCTATTCAAATTATTCCAACACCTATATTCCTAGTCACTCGTGCGCAATTAATTATATGTGTCAGTGATCTCGATGAAACTTTGTATGGGCTGTTGCGTGTCTTAGTGTGGTTTACCCATATACTTGCCCTAGGATTGGACCTGCTGCACCATATTCTGTTTCAGCTCGAAATGACATGCGGTAGTAAGGCTTGACAACAACCTAAGTTATATTCTCTATATTAGGCTTAGCCGCCTCTATCACCACCTTCTCCTCATTTTGTGTTATCACTTCAAGCGCTCGCTTGTCAACAACTACTAGGGGAACACCATTCGGGTTTACTTCTGCCAGTTTAGCAGCCTCTAGCCTTTGGGCTGCTATGTGTTTCCTCAATTTCTTGAGGAGTGTCTATTAAGGTTCTTCGTCTTGCTCAATCACCTGTTTCTTATATGGAGAGGTTACCCCCAACATTCCGTCAAGGACCTAATGTTAATCACACAGTGAAGAGAAAATGTTATAAGCTTGAACAAATACTCTCTCCGTCCCAATTTATGTGGTATCATTTGAAGGTGCAACATTTACGAAAGAAATGAATACCTAGAAATTTGTGGTCTAAAACAAACGTTATTCAATTTTGTGGTTATAAATCATGTCATTAAGGATTAAAGGAGCACTTTTAAAGTTGAGTTGCTTCTCATTATACTAAGATGACATTCTTTTAGGGATAAACTAAAATGGAAAGTATACCACGTAAGTTGAGATAGGAGTAACAATACAATCTAATCTAACAGAAAAGTGAATGCTGAAATCCCTGGGAACGACGCCAATGAACTTGCCGGTTGCACCACACACGCAAGTATATATGGTTGACAAGTAATATAATAGTAAGTAGAGGATCGTTCCCACCTGGACTTATTGGATTAACTCTTCAAGTTAGATCAAATAGTCACAAAATATTTATCCAAGAAGTTTCTCAAGATCTGAGTTATTATCTAAAATAGAATTGGTAACTTAAACTAATACACTTTTGAGTTAAAATCAGTAGGAGGAGATATTTCAGGATTACGGGTAGAATATCAATCCGGTTGAGCGTCCTCTTTAGCTGACTAATTCAATTATTTGGTTTCCTAGTCACATAGTTAATTTTGTTCGTAAGAATCTTTAGAGTCCTTACTTGCCTATTCAAGTTATTCTAATGCCTATATTCTTATAGAATCAGCAATAATAAGAACACATTTATATTCCGTGTATAATAACTAAGCAAGGCGAGCTAGTGACTCAGTGTTATCAAAGGCGAAAAGCGCAAAAAGGCTCTAAGGTCCGTGGGGGCTTTTAGCGCAAAGCACAAATAAAGTGTGGGCTTTAATGGAAAAAGGCGCAAAGGGAGAAAAAATACAAATATATATGTTTAGTCCAAGACTAATAATTATAAACATGAATGACAAATATATGACAGAAATTTTAAATTTTTTTTATGATGAAGTGAAATATCAATTGTTTGTGTCACTTCTTCATAAGAGGCTCATTGGCAAGGAAATGCACGTCTTAGAACCTTGATGAAGACATTGAAGCGCACATAAAGCGAGGCGAAGCGCTCAACATATTTTGAGCCTCGCTTCAGGGCTTAAGCGCGCCTTTGATAACACTGGCTGGTGTATCTCTTTCCTAAATTCAAATCTTTCTTTGGAGGTCCGAGTTCAAGAACAATCCTGTATGCAATTTATGATTTCCTCTCTTGAGTTCATTCATAGATAGATAGTATTCAATTGGTGACCAAGCAATCAAGTAATGAAGAACAAGATTGAGTAAATAAACCAATAACGATAATCAAAATCTTAACCAAGACTTCGACTACAACATTTATGAATATCCCGCAATCGTAGAACAAAGGTACCACTACTACTGACAAAATTCTTTTAGTAGGTAATGGAGATATTATAAGCATTTCATTAGTTATATATCAAGGTTCCAATAAAAATAATTGTAAGCATCAAAAACTCCAGGTTCCTCGGGGTAAGTGCATTAAAAAAAGAAGTAGCCACTCATGCTCGTGGCAAAAACACAAGTCATAGCTAACATTTGACTTCAAGAATAGAAGAATGAAAGAAATGAATTGTATGAATCTCCACTCCGTGGTGCTCTAGCCCACCTTGTGATCTTTGTAGGTAAAAAATTCTCTAAAATGTGTTTGAGATGTATTTATACAGGGTTCGAATGACCCCGCACCAAAACGCCCTTAATGATCCAAAAGGAACTTGAATTGGCAAAAAATTGGTTTGGGACGGCGCCACTGGCGTCGCACCAAGCCAGATCTTCAAAGAGTTTGTTCTGTGCAGAAAGGCCCTGAAAATGTGTTAGAGCGGCTCATGGCACAGCGCCACTGGCTCATTTCGGGCGGGTTTTCATTTTTTCATCTTTTCACCTTGTGGACTTGATTCGGATCTTTTAGACTTGATCTCGTTCCTTGCTATGGTATTCTACTCAGACTTCCAAGCTCATTTTTCATCCCTTTAGCATTGAGTTGTAACTATTTTCGCCAAATATGTGCTGTACATTTAAACAAAAATATTAAGAATAAAGTGAACGAAATGAACTTAAACACAAGAAAAACAGTCAAAATATGAGGCGGAATATAGTTAAAATATATACCGTTGATCTCAAGTTTATAGACTTCTTATATGAAGCAATCATGCTGGTTGTAATGCCAAAGTGAAGTCGCAAGTTCGAATTTAATGATACATGATTCTAGGATTTCAAGATTTTAAAAACAAATTAGTCCCAAAATGACGGTATCTTAAGGCTCATTTGTGAAAAGAATATGCAAACCTAACAGATGCACGCTGGAATTTCTAACATGTGACTTTCTTGAACAGAGAATCAAACCAACCACTAAATCAAAGTTGTATTTTTATTAGCAGTGACATTCGATATAGTATATAATTATTTTTATTTTTCACATATTAATTATATATATTCTGAGATTAATTTTTTTGAAACCGCTTCATTGAAGGTGCATCCGCCCTTGGCAAGTTCTTTGTATCACTTTGAATAAACGACAATGTATGTCGGTACTCATCCACTAAGTTGCTACTTAACTTTTGGAGATGGTCTTCTGATTGTATTTAAGCTTGCTTTCTAAGTAGGATGGAATATTTATCTCTTCTTTACTAATGTGGTTCCATTCCTTTGATGCAATAGATTTACTAGCTATATGGGTAGTACATACCTCAAGTAAGGTCTCATAAGTTACTCATTCATTTCCTCTCGTTAAGAAATATTCACCATATATTCAACTTGATTGTTTTCCAATTAGAAGCTCATTTTACCGTTATGAGTAGGTGCGTGGGAGAAAGGCTTAGATCAAAGATTTGTATTAATAGCCATATAGTTTCTAGTCCCATTAACTTTTATCAGAGTAGTTTGCGTTGCAGTCACTTACAATTCTTTGGATATTGTCAGTTGGACTGACCAACAGAGAGATGCTGCTGCTAAAGAGGGTTGGGGTTACCGATTGACTTTTTCTGCCCGGCTGGTAATTGGTTTTTATTTTCCTTGGTGAATAGAACAATGTTGCGGTTCTTTAGTGAAGTAATGTTTTATGTCACAGGTTGGATTAGTTCTTGGTGCTGATGCCTTGTTTATTGGAGCACAAAAAGTAGGACAATATCTTCAGGTGTTAAGGTCTCACTGAGATCGGTTATTGGAGCTTGAAGTTACATGCTGTGCAGCCACAAGGAAACGATTTTTTCTGAATTCAGGACTTGTGTAAAGCGACTTCCCTAACATCCTTTTTCTGAAGCTAGAGAAGTGAGATGAAAATACATTCTAAGGAGTATCTCAGGGCCCGGATTCTTTAAATGTCTTGTATTTCATGGAAACATTTTTAAAGTGAGGCCATATTATGCAGCGATTACCTGTTGATATAACTTCAAAAGTTGATGATTCTAAATCTGCATTACTATATAGCTAGATCCCGGGACAACATCGAATTAAACCACTAACTTTCAAGTGAGTTTTCTTGCCCCCTATTTTGCATGATGAATATTTATTTGGATTATTGAATTTGAGTTTGCGTAATTTACAAATATGCGGCTTAGTATGCAAGGTTTGTGAAAGTACCATGTTCATACATGATTCATGAAAATCAAGGAATTATATGCCCTTGGTGTACTGTGTTCTTTACTTTTTGACTCTCTTTCTGATTAATTAATGAATCAACCAAGTTTTTCTATTACAGATCCTCTACATGTAAACTTCTGGATGATGATTTCAAATAGTTGGTTTTCTCTATTTATAAGTATGAGGAGTCATGTCTTCTCTTGTTTCATGCCATCACACTCATCAGAAATGTTGGAAATAGAAGAGTAAAAGGAGTAGCAAAGCTATGAAAGACTTTTTACAGCTTAATTCCAGGCTGCAATCAGGCTTGTTTGTATAGGCTTACAACGTAATAAATAAAGCTAAATATAGCAACTAAAGGTAGTGGTGAAACATTGAAAACGTACCCCACTAATAAAGCTAAAAACATTAAACTGAAAATAAAGAAATTGATTAAGTAAAACTTAGTTCCACTAATACTAAAAAATAGGAGATTCTACACGTGGATGATTCTTGAAGAATTAGTCAACACTCTCCCTTTCTTCAAAATCACATACTCCCATTTGTAGCTTGAAGAGGTCATGCTTGTTGTGCGGATGTGATTTTGTAAGAACATCAACAACTTGATTAATTCTGCCACAAAATTTATTATTGCAGCAATTACAAGATTGTGGATGAAGTGACAGCAACAGTCGATGTGCTTGGTTCTATTATGACAAGCAGGATTCTTTGTCATAGCAGTCACTACCTTGTTGTCACACCAAATTTCAGTCGGACGAATCTGCATTGTTGAAGATCCACTAACAATTTCCTTAACCAGATAGCTTGACAACTCTCTGAAGTTGTAGCCATTTATTCTGCCTTCGAAGATGACAAAGTTACTGTATCTTGTTTCTTCAAGCTCCACGAGCTTGCTCCATAACCAAGATTAAAAACATTCCCAGATGTGCTCCTTTGATTTTCCAAGATACCTGTCCAATCACTATCACTAAAACCAATTAATCTGACTTTTAAGTACCAAATTCTATAACTCGTTGTGCCATTAACATATCACAAGATCCTTTTGGTTGCAGCTAGGTGTTGCTTTTAAGGACTATGCATGAACATTGTAATCAAAGTGACAAACAATGTTATATCGTGCCTTTTGTGTGATAAATAGTTTAAATCACCAACCAAGCTTCTAAAATACGAAGCATTTGTTACACATGTACCATCATCAAGTACCAACTTCTCATTCATATTTATGGGTGTGGGAGATGGACTAAAATTCAACATGTTGCACCTCTGTAAAAGTTTAGTAGCATGTTTTCTTGCGAAATAAAAATTCCATCCAAACCTTGTCTCACCTCAAGCTCAAGAAAATAATGCAGGATACCGAAGTCATGCATCTCAAATTTGCTCATTATGCAACTCTTAAATTTAGAAACAATAGATTCACAAGAGCCTAGGTATATAACATCATCGACATAAAGACGGACAACCAAAAAATTACCATTACCTCGCTTCTTCACATAAAGTGTAGCTTCATTCTCACTTTTTATGTACTAATGCTCTTGAAAAAAGGAATGAATTTTGTTATACCATGCTCGTGGACCTTGCTTTTAACCGTACAATGCCTTCTTCAATATGTATACTTTGTTCTTCCCTTCAGGAGAGATGAAGCTTCAGGTTGGGCGACATATACTTCTTCATGTAAGAGACCATTTATGAAGGCAGACTTAACATCAAATTGGCACACAAGCCAACCAAGTTGAGCAACTAAGGCTAGAGTAGTTCTAACAGTTTCAAAGCGAGCAACTGGTGGAAATGTATCTTCAAAGTCGATCCCCGGCAGCGGCGCCAAAATTTGATACGCTCAAATTACACCTCCCTAAAGAAGCATAAGCGATCGTTATCAAGTAAAGAATCCAACTTGTAGGTTGGGGTCGATCCCACGAGGAAAATGGTTTAGACTTTACTTTAACCCACAATTATATTCAATTAGTCAAAGT
>JAJONZ010026972.1:0-19674 GCA_029582445.1 Solanum paucissectum
ATGAGTGTGATTATTAATTTTAAAATTTAAAAAAAAAAAAGAAAAAAAAAAAGAACTGCTCCACGTTAGTCAGTGAAGAATTTTAAGGAACAATTCAATTAGTGGATAATTTTCAAGAATAATTTCAAATTTAAAATTATTATAAAATCTAAAAATAAAAATAAAAATTACAAGCACAACTTTCCTAATATAATAATAATAATAATAATAATATTTTTTTCAGAAATTTTCCAAATGACAGTCACACATAAAAAAAATCCCGTAGCAATTTTCAATATAAAATTCACCAAAAAATTTCGAAAATATTAAAAATATACAAAAACTACATTTCTTTTAATTTTAATTTTTAAGTTGAATGGATCCTAATCCTTATCTGATTGATGATGATGATTTTTGAATTTCAAATTGATGACAACTTTTTATCAACGGTTTATTAACTTCTCATAATGAATGACTTCTTACCACATTACAATACAATTATCCTATAAATAAACTACTCCACGTCTTCTAAACCAACCCACTCACTTCTTCTACAAAAAAACTACCGAAATTACTATACAATGTGGGATTTACAAACATCCATTACTCTGTAAGTCTTATTTTCAGGTTCTTTTTCAATTTGTATTCGAATTTTGTCCAGTTCTTTGGATGATTTATGTATTTTTTTCGCTTATATATTTTTTTTATTTTTTTTTTAATTGAAATTTTATATCTATCATTACCACTGAGAAACAATTACAATTGGAGAAGGAGGACTAGACCTTGTCTTCTTGAAGGTTACAGTAGCAATGGACAAAAAAAAGTTGCACAAAGGTGGCAACTAGCAAAAAAAACTTATCAAGGAGGGTCATAGTAAATCAGGGAAGGCTTCCTTTTGTTAATCCTAAAGGATGGAAATTGCCATTTATCTAAGTTGAGGAGTCCCTTAACATGTGCTAGCAGACCAGATGTGTCGGTAATAACTATGGTAGTGTTGGTTAGATGACCATAAGAAGCAAGTTTGTCAGCCATTATGTTGGCTTCCCTATAGCAGTGATTGATCTGAATATTGTGTCTGAGGATCAACTCTCTGATTTCATCCACCATTTCTCTCATCCTCCAAGGAGTAGACCATAAATTGAGTGTACTATATATTTAGGAGGAGGAGGGAATCAATTTCAACTGTAGTAAAGATGTGTCCATTGGCAATACACCACTTCAGGCCAAAGTGGAAGGCTTTTGCTTCAGCAGTATTGCTGGTTCCATTTCCCAGGGGAAGAATAAAAGCCATAATGCAATTTCCATTTGAGTCTCGCACCACTCCACCTCCTCCACTAGATTCTCCAATACAAGAGACATCAGTATTCAACTTCATGGAGTGATGCGAGGGTCTCGACCATTTAACCGTAGTGTGGATAGTGTCTTCAAGTTGTATTTCCATGAGCTTGAGTAGGCTTTCCCAATTCTCTGGAAGGTTAATGTTGGAGAAAACATGTTTGGTTAAGTGGTAGATGTTGAAGGGGATCAGAGAAATAGATCTTTTGGTGGATGGTCTCTCTTCCTTATAACTAGAGTTGCACCTTGATCTCCATAATTCCCAGATAATGATTGGAGAGATAATACCCATTCTGCCAATTATGGAGCTCCAGATTCATTGTGCGTAGTCTCCTTTGCAAAATAGGTGTTTTGAGGATTCAAGTTCAGGGTTCATACATGTAGCAACACAACAAACACATTTAATTTAGAAACAGTGATTATTTTAAACTTATCGACTATCTTATCATCAGTAGGCATTCTGTTATGAATGGCCCTCCATGTAACACAAGACATTTTATATGGTACATGTTTGTGCCATATCTTTGCATCAATAAGAGCAAAAGGTCTCCTCTTTCTCAAAAGCTTCCAGGCCGAAAATACTGAAAACTTCCCAGATTCAGCCGCGGTCCAGAGAGGAATATCGTCAAAATTATTTGCCAAGTTGATGTTAAAACTGGTAATGATATGTTTGATGTGATCCGAGGGTTGGGGATTCAGGGCATTCCAGTTCCAGTGACCCTGTTGAAAGACATCCTTAATAGTAATATGTTGGTAAATAAGGGTGTTCTCCAAGAGTTCGTATAACGGACCATGTTCATTCCATTTATCGAACCAGAAACTAGAGTTCCCCCTGTTAGTTTTCCAAAAAATAATAATTGTTCCACCTCTTCTCTAATTTTCAGCATTGCCTGCCAACTATGTGACTTAATTTTCGTTTATGTATAACATTATTTCAAGTCATCATCTATTATTTTAGATTTGATAGTTGATACAAAAATAATAGTGCGGTCATTAGTGATGTTTAAGTCATATAATATATCCTTTTGATATGCATAAATTTATTTTCTTAATCTTCTATAATTACGTTTTAATTATTTTAAAAATATTTTTGAAAGAGTTAAATTTAATTGGCCTGCGTATTTTATGGATTATCAATATTTATGATACTTAATAGTTAATACTTAATAGGAGTCTTGACGTGTGATGTTCCAAAAATGATAATCAGACGTTGAATTGTGAATAAGAAGATGAACAATGATGAAATACTTTATAGTTATTTTTAATTACGTGGTTAAAGCTTCATCATTTCATATTTTAAAATTTGATACCCTCATTTTCTTATGATATCTTTAACTAAGATAGTAGTAAGAGTTATATATATTCTATCGTCTTCTGACCCTATTTTGTGGGATTATACTAAATTTGTTATAGTAATAGTAGTTTTAACTAACATTTTTTGGGTCCAAATGTAAATTGATATTATTGATTTTTTTGAATATTGATTTGAAAAGATAATAATATATGTGCATGTTAAATTAAAATGATTCAAACAATAAACAAAAATGGTTCAAACCTATAGTTGGCTTGGAAATTAAAAAATATAATGTATGATGTGTTATTTTATTATTATAAATTGCAAGAGAAAATAATGAAACTCTTTCGTTACTATCTTAGCTTTTTATTATTTGAAAAAAGCATTGAACAAGTTTTAAAAAAAATTGGTTGTACATTTTAATATAAAAAAAGCTAATGTGAATGGACTCTTTATAAAACCTTAAATTTAAAATTATTTCATAGATTATTATTTGAATTTGAATTTGAATTTGAGATGAGAGAATTCTATATTATGAAAATAAAAGTCAAAATGTGGATAAGATTGTAAGATTATATAACTAAAATCATAATAAAAAATAAAAAATCTAAAAAGAAAATTATGTAATGAAATAAAAATAAATAAAATGTTAGGGTCGTTATTGTTCAAGAAAAAAATCACCAGTTTTTCACTTTAATTATTGTGAGAATATGCACTTGGCAAATCTTTTTAAAAATAAAATGCAACCAATATTAGTTAGCAAAATAAATATAATAATTAAAAAAATGAAAAGGAAAACTGCAAACGTTTAAAAAAAAAACTGAAATAGTTTTGCTAAAATATGTAACCACTTTTACTGTTTAATTCCTATAATGGCTGATCGGTGATTTTTTATTTTATTTTTTTAGCTTGCTAGAAGACAAATTTTACATGCTATGAATATTCAGATATGGTAAGTTTTTAAAATTTTGTGTTGATGTATTTTTGATTAACTAAATATTAAGTTGTAAAATTTCTTTTGGTTCTGAATTAACCTTTTTTCATCTTTTGGTTTTAAATTGATCTTCTTTTCAACGCATATGTTAACGTATAATGGTCTGGTAGACCCTTATACTTGTATCAGTTTGTATTCTGAACCCTTCTACTTATCCCTTTGTCATCTGGACCCTCAAACTCAATTAAAATGAGACTTTTAAGCCCTTCCAACCATGTGTGTAGCTCACTCTCCTTTATATAATTGACATGTCATATCCACGTCAAATATATTAATGCCACATCATAATTATTTCATAACTATTTTTTAAAATTATTAACCAAAATTATTTAATAAAATGTAAAATAATAACATTTTAATTTATTTTTGGTATTTTTTAAAGTGAAATTTCATACATCCAATTCTCCTAATTTTCACTGTTTCACGATCAAAATCAACCAAAGAAAGCCATCGCCGCCGTCATCGCCATTTTTTCCGGCGAAATCACATATTCTTTCTCCCTCACCCGTCTTATCTCCGCCGCACACCATCACTATTTTTCTTTCCTCTTCCAACCTCCACAAAAACAACAACCTAAGTCACCGCATCACCAGATCTGGTCGAAAAAACTCTTCACCGCCATGATCGCACCCTCACGCACCCCGTTCTCCTCTCCACTAGCCAGTTAGAAAAATTTGTTATACAAATTTGATAATCATACTCATTTCCTTTATGATTCCAAATCGATCGATTGTTCTTCTGCTGATTTTGTTTGTACTGGGTTCCACCGTCACCTGGACAAATAAATTTAGTTGCGGTGACTTTCTTCAACATTTGGTTCTCTTAAGCATTTCGGCCAACAGGTTCTATGCAGAGAGAGGGATCGAGAATGAAGAAAGAGGTTTTCTCTTGTTTGCGAGCTCGACTTGTAGAATCCCTTATTCAATCAGCTCAGGATCTTCAAGTTTCTCCGATCGTCAAATACTCAGCGTTGTCACTTTTCGCCGATCGATTCTACCCATCTCTTACCGGAGAAGGAACTAAGGATGCTAAGAGCTGTCTCTTACGGCCTCTGAGAGAAAGCAATTTGCAACTATTTGCATTTGTTGCAATATGGATCTCAAGCAAAATACACGATTCTCCTTCTCTAAGTGTCAAATCCTTCAAGTCTCTGGCTGACAACACCATTAAAGAGCAGCATTTTACAACAAAGGATTTTCTGAAACCTGAGCTAGTGTTAATGCAGGTATTGAAATTTGAGATCGGCATGTTAAGCATTTCCTTCTGTTTTTTCGAAGATCTACTTACAAAGTTTAGTGAAGTTGCCAGAGTTGGAAAGTAATTAAGCTTTGGGGAAGAAGAAATGACTAATTAATTAATTATTTTAAAAAATATATATTTCTTTAATGATCGGCCATGGCAAGATGTTGAAGAAACTTCTGGGTTTATGTGCTCAAATGTTAATTTCACTTTCTTTTTCTTTCTTTTTTTTAGATTATTTCTATTGTTTTGTTTTATGTTTTTGCTGCTGACTCTTTGTTTTCTTTCTAGTTGGGTCGTTTTTAGACCTACTATCCTGCATTTATTTTGATTTTTAATATAATAGGCCATATGGCCATTTGAGTTAAAAATAAAATAAAAATTAACATAAAAAATTATTCACTCGCCTTAAGCTGCGTGAAGTCACACACTTTCGCCAACTCAGTCATCTTAAAGACACATAAGCTTGGTCAATGGTCAGAGAAATTTGTTAAATTATGTTTTATTGAGTTTGAGGGTTCAGATGACAAAGGGATAGGTAGAAGGGTTCAGAATACAAACTGATACAAGTATAAGGGTCCACCAGACCATTTCACATTTTTACAATATTGTATCATTTGTCCCTCTTTATATTAAACAAAATTAACTTGAATTTATTTATATTTTTTTTATGACCGCATACAAACCATATTCCTTTTCAATGCATATGTTAACGTAGAAAGTAAGTTGTGTTATTGTATAGTTTGACTTCTCACCGCTGACACCAAATTTTAGCCTAATATTTTTAAAATTCGTAATTTTTAAGTTTTATTTATTTAATAATTTAAGATAATTTTTTTATAATTTTAAATAAATTTATTGATAACTATCCTTATTTATCAAAATTTAAGATTTTTTTATCAGTTAATTTTAATTACATTATTTTTTTGTCAGAACCAGTTGACTATGTTCAAATATTTATTCATTTATATTAAATTATTAGTTTTGATAAATTGTATTTTTTACATGTCATTAGTTACATTTATTATATTTTCTAATATTGATTTTATTAGTTATATTTGTTAATATTCATTTTAATATTTTGCACAGTCTAAAAATTCATTAAAAAATGGATAAAATTTCATGCACAAATAATTTTAAATGCTAATAATTTTGATGCACGGTTTTAAAAAGAATAGTTATGTACTATATATAATTTTTATTTTCTATATAAATAATGACTTATTCATTAGGAAAGGGTGAAAAAAAAATCAGATTTTAGCAATTAAAAAGTAAAGGAAACATCAAATTTTGTCTTCCAAAAAAATAGCCTTCAAAGACTTTGCCTTCTTCGGCTAAGGAACTGCCGGAACGAGCAGCCACCACGCACCACAAACGACCCCGCTTCTCCAATTTTTTTTCCGACCCCTACGACCCTCTTCTCTTCGCCGGAAACCCACCTGAAACCGACGCTAACAACAGCAAAACACCCACCGAATCACCACCACTAACCACTGAAACCCCACTCCAAAACTGACCCCTAACTTGACTTCCCACGGCGAACTCGCGAGCTATTTATCTCTGAAAATAACCACGACAAAAACACCTCCATCCTCCCCTTTCTTCTCCACCAGATCTCCGGCAAAACCCCATACCCGTTTGCCCCTTTTGCTCGCTGCAACAAGATGAAAACGACTAGTCCCTTTCCCCCTTTCCCTTTTACGATGTTTTTGTGGTTTTGCAGATCTACGGTGAAGAAGCTCAAAACTCCGAACAAGACTCGAACAAATACCGCACTCTCCGGCGGAA
Source organism: Solanum paucissectum (assembly GCA_029582445.1). Lineage (NCBI taxonomy): Eukaryota > Viridiplantae > Streptophyta > Magnoliopsida > Solanales > Solanaceae > Solanum > Solanum paucissectum. The sequence goes on from JAJONZ010026972.1 coordinate 6,630, forward strand.
TCAGTTGCATTAAAAGATCAGATCCAGTCGGAATACTCCATTTCCGGTGAGGTTTATGCCTTCACTTTCAAATTTAATTGAGATAGAATGTTGATTTACTTAGTTTCTCTCTTCTGTGTTGCTCTGTTACTTGTTGCATTCGGCCGGAGGGGTTCAAACTCCGGCCACCTTTACGTTATATATTTGCTCAGTTTAGTCTTTTGTTTGTGTATTGTTTTGTTCCTATTGTTGATATTTTTATTTTTTTGGTTTTGGGATTGATCTGATTGTTTTGAATATTTTTGGATGATGTCTAGATTTAGCTCCTAGTCTCATTATAGATATATTTTTTATTAATATAAATGGATTTCTTCTTTCTTAGTTACCCAACTGTATATATTTTTATGGTTTTTAATTGTTGCCATTGATTATTCGTAGATTATATGAATTGTATATATTTATTTGGTTGAAATGATACCTTGGAAATTAATCACTATATTTGGACAATTTTTTAAATCATAGTTGTTTATTTTGATAGTTAATTATGACATTATTTTATTTTCGGTTGCCTTAATTATTATTTTATGTTTGTTTCATTAGTTTTTGTTTTATTTCGTGTTTGGAAAATATGTTAGAAATTGGTCAATGAAAAAATCTATTCGTCGATTTTAGAGGCCTCCACAATGTTAAAAGATGAAAAATTAATTTAAGTTCATATTTTTGCATGTTAAAATAGTCAATGAAAAATATCTCTTCGGTCGATTTTGGAGGCCTCTCCAATATTAAAGACGAAAATTTAGCTTAAGTTTATATATTTTGTATGTTAAAATTGGTCATTGAAGAAATTACCGTCAATTTCCAAGGTCTTTCATGTTAATAAAACAGATTTTATTTTTAAGTTATTATTTGAGTTATTCATTTTTATTTAGTACTAACATTTTTACTAAGTGTCTTTACAACTACACGAAGCAGTTTTTCAATGATCTTGTGCAAGCATCTTCTCGAGGGCTTCGTTTGATAGTTTAGCGGGATAACATGACCACCAGTAATTTACAAACAGAACAACAAGGGCAACTCCGTTTGCCTATTCGGTATGTACGGTATGTACTTAAGACAACTCCATACAGAATACGCTTCCATGGACAAGCCAACCACATATTTACTTGGGTTCTAGTTGCAACTTATCAGTTAGCTCATCAACGTCAAATGCTTTACTCTTTACTGAGCGCTTTGGAAGTGGATCACTCTCTTCATAATCAGCACGATCATATTGTAAAACATATATTTCAAGCTCTTGCATTAAGTCTTAGGATATCGGCAACATCAAGTCTTTGGAACTATAAAAGCCATGAATAATAGTGATCTTATGCTTTGCCTTCTACTTGGAAACACCACTCTCTTTGTAGGCTATGTATCTCCCATCATTGAGTTGGACCCTTGGCGAAGTCACCGGAGGACCACCTGGAGAACCACAAACTTTTGGAGAGGGAGGCTTAAGTAATGCCAAATAATCCATTTTGAGAAGTCCAACTGTTGTTGCTACTGCTATTTGTGTAATCATAGCTTTGTTGAGGAGCAAATTGAAAGCTCAAGTCGATGAACTTGATTGGATTCTACCTGTTCTTTTGAAAAAAAGTGAAATGGGGTGTTGTTCTTGAATTTTCTGGTGTGAGATCTGTGAAGGTCGAGAATGACCTTGGTATGATGATGATTTTCTTAGGGTCTTCTTCTCTTCATAAGAGATAGAAGTCACATCTTCTCTTTTCTTCTTCAGCAAACTCGAGGATTCGGGTGAGGCAGCAACACGGGAAATCTTATCGGTTCTTAATTCATATTCGATAGTCTCATCTACTTTGACTATTTCAGCAAATTTTGCTCAAACGGACAACATGATTCTATCATAATATTCGGGCTCTTGAACCCACACAAATACTTCAATAATTTCCTTTTCAGACATAGGAGGCCAAACTCTAGCTGCCTCTTTTCTCCATATGTATGCAAATTTTCTGTAACTTTCATTTGATTTCGGCTTCATTTTTAGTAAGGAATAATGATTAGGAATGATCTCCACATTGTAGGCGAATCGTTCGATAAAGTCCTTAGCAGGACATTCTAGCTGGTCACTGTCTTGTTTCATGAGATGTAAATCATTCTAGAACTTCTCCACTCAGACTTTGGCTAAAAAGTCGCATCAGTAAAACTTCATATCTTCCAACTCCTACGAGCTGGTCACAGTAGGCTCTCAAGTGTGCTAAGAGATTTCCTATTCCTTCGAAAACGTCGAATTTTGGCACATTGAACCCTTTCGGGAGGTCCAAATTCGAATGAATGCATAAGTCCTCATAACTCAAATCGGCGACTTCAGGAATACACTGCAACTCTTTCATGGCCTTTCGGATCTCTTCCTTCATGTCTAGCTTGACGGCCTCTTCCTTTGACCTTCACTCTCTCTCTCGCTTCTCATAGTGGTGGAGCTCAGAACCATTGACGTCATGCTCATTGGGGATCGGAATTTGGATAGTGGTTTTTTGAGGTAGGGGTGGGACAATGAAGGGACTCGGGAAATTTTGAGGGGCTTGATAGTTTTGAGGGAAAGTCTGGGGTTGGTATACTGATTTTGGTGGTGGAGGGAAGTGTGCAGGTGGCTAACGTTTTGGTTTTGAGGGGGCGGACAAGCTTGGAGATTGGCATTTTGAGGAAGGGGTGGCGCTTGGTACTTTGAGGAGGAGGTGGTGTTTGGTAAGAGGCGGAGGCGTAATGGATATTTTGGGTGGTTAAGTCGATGATTGAGGGATTCTGAGCGGGATCGGAGGGTGGGTTTTGAGCATGTTCCGCATTTGAAGGAGGAAATTGAAGTGGAGGCCTTTCGTTTGTTGGAGCATTGAAAGCAAAACTCGGATTAGGCAAATCTTGCCTTCTCTGCATTTCGACCCTCATCTCGGTGATCTGTTGCATCAACTGTATGATCAATTCGTTCTGATCAGCGACAACGGGCTAAGCCACAACAACATCAGTAAGGCCAATCTCTTCATTGTTATCACACATTGCTGTTTTTTCCTTCTGTGAATTTGATCGGAGAAGAAATCCTTAAGAGCTTTTGATCTTATAAAATAGGGATGATCAGCCAGCTTATCGATACAGACCAGTTCTAAGTACCTGTAGGAGAAACCCACTCAAAGGTAAATCTGTTAGTTTTGATTCAGGACAAATAATGCAAAATACCACATAGAAATCATATAAACACATAAGAGTTGCTTCGTTTGAAAACATGTTAACCCACGAATAATGGGGACTGATTTTTTGAACAAGCAGGAATTTGCTCGTTATATTTTGAGGCTGGTGACTCAGAAATGTTAAATTGCGTTGAGCTAAGGTCTTCTTGTTGCATCTCTCGGCATCTGTTGACGCGAATTCCTCGTTTCCTTGTAGAATGAAAAGGGGGAAAAGAAAATTTGGAAATGATAGGGGATGGGCCTTGAAAGGCTGCTTACGTATCTCTAAAGGATAATTCAGGCCCTACATAGTTCGAATACAAGGAGAAATTCTCATTCATTCATTTGTTGAAGATTACAAGGAAAGTAAAAACAACATACAATAAAGCTCCTAAAAGATAGATGATGCCTTCATCAAAGCCTTTTCTTCTGACTGTTGCATTAATCACGGAGGGTAAACTCAACTTGAATCTTTCCCATGTTGATAGGGGATTCCACGTCATAGCGGAATTCGAGGCACATTTCAATGTTGTGATCTATGGCATTGTGATAAAGGCACGGTTTCCAGATTTTAATTCCAACGAGATAAAATGTTTCATCATCCATTTTGATAGGGGACAAGACTCCCTTTTGAACCAACTAACGATAGAGATCCAACAACGTTTTCTTAAAAGGTGTGAAGTAGTGACAATAAAACAGAGTGTGCTCAGTGACTAGCATATTGGGCTCCGGTTGGTCACAAGTAAGGACGGTGTTGTCACCCCACATATACGGGATCTTCCCAACGTTGATCAGGCTGCGAATTGCTGCCTTAAGCTCCACACATTTCTCTATAGTGTGTCCTCTTTGGTTCGGGTGGTAGACACACATCTTTTGAGAGCTTTCGTGCCCAAACCAAAAAATGATTCCTTCGAGAGGCTTCAGCGTGCGTGAAGCCTTAAGGTGCTCGTAAATGAGAGCACACAGCACAACTCTTACCCCCACGCTATGTGTCCGCTCATAAGCTGAGAGAGTGATTTTTTGTCTCCTCCTTTCAAACGTCCCAGGAAGGGAGGCATATATATGATTTCCTCATCGGTATCTTCTTCAGTAGCTCCAGGGTGAGTGTCTTCGGGACCACTATTGACTTCTTGATTGAAGAAATAGCATTTTCCATGTATTTTCTGAAGCCTCATTGTTATATCATTGTTAAAGACATCATGTTCCTTCCGCATAGCAATCGTCTCCTCGTTCATGATAGCATATCTTGTCATCTTAGCTGCTAACTCCGCGTCTAGTGCTGCATATCTTGCCATCTCTTGTTTGAATCGACGCAGTTTCAGTAGCTCCAGGGTGAGTGTCTTCGGGACCACTATTGACTTCTTGATTGAAGAAAGAGTATTTTTTGAAACCTCATGGTTATATCATTGTTAAAGACATCATATTCCTTCCGCATAACAATCGTCTCCTCGTTCATGATAGCATAGCTGCTAACTCCGCGTCTAGTGCTGCACTTTTGGCTTGCGCAGCTGCGGTGGCTAGTTCCACTTCTATTCTTCTCTTTCTCACATCTCTTGTTTGAATCGACGCAGTTTCATTATTAAATTCTCCTTGGTCGTCTTCACCTCGACATTCTTGCATTTTCCCATCTTAGCAGCAATTTCACATTTCCTGAGATGATAGAGTAATGTTTTAGGATTTGATGGTAGTATTTTATTTTTGGTTGAGAAACTCAAGACTCGGAAATTTTGGTCGGACATTTGGTAGTGACTTGTATTTGGTATTGTAGAGATTTTTAAAAAAAATGAGTGGACTAAAAATGTCCTCATTCAAAGCAATGTACCACATAAACAATTGAAGCACATAAGTAAACAGACAAATATCGCTCATAAATATGCATGTGACCCTTTTGTGCCAAGGGTAGGCCTAGCGAATTGAAGGATGTATATGTTTTTTTAAGTCAATTCATTATCCCCAAAATATTTCATTAATAACATTCAAAAATGTTTGACAAACATAAAATTAGGAAAATGAGTTCGAAAAGTAAATTACAAAAGAAAGTACAAATAAAACAATCCTACGCAGGGGACGATAGCAAACTTCAGGCCCGTCCTGATCCTTTGCCAAGTTTGGTTCTCTTTGCGATGCTAACATCTTCCCACATAGCATATATGTTCGCCCATATGTGATCTCTCGCCAATCGAGCCCTTTCTTGATATCTGAACCTCTCAATCGACTGAATTTGTTGTTTTATACTATTATCTAATTTTGATATGCATTGTCTTGCCCTTCGTAACTCTTGCTTCAACTGAGCTATGCCCCTGGCGTCTTCTGAATGTCGGTGCTAATGGTCTAACTCATTCTTATCATATTTCTCTTGGAGTCGATAAAGTCGGATTTGATGTTTGGTCCCAACAACTGCAATAATATGAGAAACGTTTGGACCAGGCTCGATAGTTTCGGCGAGGCTCTTCTTTAACCATTTCTTGTAATCCTTAGAACAATCAGGATGGAATCTGTTTGGTACCGGCTCACCCAATACCCTTCGAGTCTTCCATGTTCTACGTATGTCTTCAACGTAAGAGATTTTTCCATTTTCATGATCTGTTGCAAATTTCCTCATGTCTGCGATTTGGAGAATCTCATGTTTCCCTCTTAGTTGTCTAAGGACTCGATCATGAGCATATGGTCTAGTCCCTCTTAATCCGGCAAATATCAGGTAAGGGACCTTTTGCGCTCGAATCACCATTTGTTTTGTCACCACTAGACATTCTATTGACCACTGCACATTTTCTTCTCTTGAAACCTGAAGTCTCGGATACCAAAATTCTTGGCCTCCAGTCCTGCTGAAATGATTACGCTGCACCCACCAATTATGACTTTCAAGTATGTTCGGTTGTTCCAAGGGATCTGGTTCTTTCCGATTATGAGTTTTGATCAAGTGTCTCATCATCCACCATTGAAGTATCAAGTTGCATCCTTGAAAGAAACGTTCGCTGCTTTGACACTTGTCCAAATCCCTATAAATGTCGACCAAAATCATAGGCGTCAAACTGTAGTACTTGGTTGCCGACTAGTGTAGTAATGGTCACTCATGCTACTTTTTATGGAGTGGACTACGGGTCGGCAACCAAGTACTACACTTTGGCGCCTATGATTTTGGCCGACATTTATAGGGCTTTGGACAAGTGTAAAAGCGGCGAACGTTTCTTTCAAGGATGCAACTTGATACTTCAATGGTGGATGATGAGACACTTAATCAAAGCACATAATCTAAAAGAACCAGATCCCTTGGAACGACCGAATAGGCTTGAAAGTCATGATTGGTGGGTGCAATGTAATCATTTCAACAGGACTGGAGGCCAAGAATTCTGGTATCCAAGACTTCAGGGTTTAAGAGAAGAAAATGTGCAATGGTCAATAGAATGTCTAGTGGTGACAAAACAAATGGTGATTCGAGCGCAAAAGGTCCCTAACCTGATATTTGCCAGATTAAGAGGGACTAAACCATACGCTCATGGTCGAGTCCTTAGACAACTAGGAGGGAAACAAGAGATTCTCCAAACCGCAGACATGAGGAAATTTGCAACCGATCATGAAAATGGAAAAATCTTTACGTTGAAGACATGGAAGGGTATTCGGTGAGCCGGTACTAAACAGGTTCCGTCCTGAATGTTCTAAGGATTACAAGGAATGATTAAAGAAGAGTCGTCGGAACTATCGAGCCTGGTCCAAACGTTCCTCATATGATTGCAGATGTTGGGGCCAAACATCAAATCCGACTCCAAGAGAAATATGATAAGAATGAGTTTGATTATTAACACCGACATTCAGAAGACGTCAGGGTCATTGCTCAGCTGAAACAAGAGTTACGAAGGGGAAGACAATGCATATCAGAATTAGATGATAACATGAAACAACAGATTCAGTCGGTCGAGAGGTTCAGACATCAAGAAGGGGCTCGATTGGCGAGAGATCACCTATGGGCGAACATATATGCTATGTGGGAAGAGGTCAGCATCACCAAGAGAACCAGACTTGGCAAAGGATCAGGACGGGCCTGAAGTTTGCTATCGTCCCCTGCGTGGGATTGCTTTATTTGTAATTTACTTTTCGAACTCATTTCCCTAATTTTATATTTGTCAAACATTTTTGAATATTATTAATGAAATATTTTGGGGATAATGAATTGGCTTAAAAAGACACACATATCTTTCAATTCGCTAGGCCTACCCTTGACACGAAAGGGTCATATGCATGTTTAGGACACGATATTTGTCTGTTTACTTGTGTGCTTTATCTGTTTATGTGGTACGTTGCTTTGAATGAGGACATTTTTATCCAACTCCTTTTTTAAAAAAAATCCCTACAATACCAAATACAAGTCACTACCAAAGTTTTCGAGTCTTGAGTTTCTCAACCAAAAATAAAATCCTACCATCAAATCCTAAAACATTACTCTATCATTTCAGGAAAGGTGAAATTGCTGCTAAGATGGAAAAATGCAAGAATGTCGAGGTGAAGACGACCGAGGAGAATTTAAGGATGAAACTGCGTCGATTCAAATAAGAGATTCGAGAGATAGGAGAAAGAAGAATAGAAGTGGAACTAGCCACCGCAGCTGCGCAAGCTAAAAGTGCAGCACTAGACGCGGAGTTAGCAGCTAAGATGGCAAGATATGCTATCATGAACGATGAGACGATTGCTATGTGGAAGGAACATGATGTCTTCAACAATGATATAACCATGAGTCTTCAGAAAATACGCGGAAAATGCTCTTTCTTCAATCAAGAAGTCAATAGTGATGCCGAAGACACTCACCCTGGAGCTACTGAAGAAGATACCGATGAGGAAATCATTTATATGCCTCCCTTCTTGGGACGTCTGAAAGGAGGAGACAAAAAAATCACTCTCCCAGCTTATGAGCGGACACATAGCGTGGGGGTAAGAGTCGTGTCGTGTGCTCTCATTTACGAGCACCTTAAGGCTTCATGCTGAAGTCTCTCGAAGGAATCATTTTTGGGTTTTGGCACGAAAACTCTCAAAAGACGTGTGCCTACCACCCGAACCAAAAAGGACACACTATAGGGAAATGTGTAGAGCTTAAGGCAGCATTCCGCAGCCTGATCAACGTTGGGAAGATCCCGCATATGTGGGGTGAGAATACCATCCTTACTTGTGACCAATCGGAGCCCAGTATGCCGGTCACTGAGCACACTCTGTTTTATTGTCATTACTTCACGTCTTTTAAGAAAACGTTGTTGGATATCTATCGTGAGTTGGTTCGAAAGGGGGTCTTGTCCCCTATCAAAATAGATGATGAAACATTTGATCCCGTTGGGATTGAAATCTGGAAATCGTGCCCTTATCACAATGCCATAGATCACAGCATTGGAATGTGTCTCGGATTCCGCTATGACGTGGAATCCCTCATCAACATGGGAAAGATTCAAGTTGAGTTTACCCCCCGTGATTAATGCAACAGTCAGAAGAAAAGGCTTTGATGAAGGCATCATCTATCTTTTAAGAGCTTTATTGTATGTTGTTTTTACTTTCCTTGTAATCTTTAACAAATGAGAATTTCTCCTTGTATTCGATCTACATATGGCCTGAATTCTCCTTTGGAGATACGTAAGCAGCATTTCAAGGCCCGTCCCCTGTCTTTTTCAAATTTTCTTTTCATTCTACAAGGAAACGAGGAATCCGCGTCAACAGATGCAGCAAGAAGACCTTAGCTCAACACAATTTAACTTTTCTGAGTCACCAGTCTCAAAATAAAACGAGCAAATTTCTGCTTGTTCAAAATATCAGTCCCCATTATTCGTAGGCTAACATGTTTTCAAACGAAGCAACTCGTATGTGTTTATATGCTTTCTATGTGCTATTTTGCATTATTTGTCCTGAATCAAAACTAACAGATTTGCCTTTGAGTGGTTTTGTCCTACATCTACTTAGAACTGGTCTGTGTCGATAAGCTGGCTGATCATCCCTATTTTACAAGATCAAAAGCTCCTAAGGATTCCTTCACCGGTCAGAATTCACATAAAGGAAAAGCAGCAATTGGTGATAACAATGAAGAGATTGGCCTTACTGATGTTCTTGTGACTCATTCCGTTGTCGCTGATCAGAACGAATTGATCATACAGTTGAAGCAACAAATCACCGAGATGAGGGTCGAAATGCAGAGAAGACAAGATTTGCCTAATTCGGGTTTTGCTTTCAATGCTTCAGCAGACGGAAGACCTCCACTTCATTTTTCCTCCTTCAAATGCGGAACAGGCTCAAAACCCACCCTCCGATTTCACTCAGAATCACTCAATCATCGACTTAACCACCCAAAATTCCCATTATGCCTCCGCCTCTTACCAAACACCACCTCCTCCTCAAAGTACCAAGCGCCATCCCCTTTTCAAAATGCCAACGTCCAAGCTTGTCCGCCCCCTCAAAACCAAAACGTTAGCCACCCGCACACTTCCCTCCACCACCAAAATCAGTATACCAACCCCCAGACTTTCCCTCAAAATTCCCAGAGTCCCTCCATTACTCCACCCCTACCTCAAAAAACCACTTTTCAAATCCTGATCCCCAATGAGCATGACGCCAATGGTTCTGAGCTCGACCACTATGAGGAACGAGAGAGAGAGTGGAGGTCAAAGAAAGAGGCCGTCAAGCTAGACATGAATGAAGAGATTCAAAAGGACATGAAAGAGTTGTAGTGTATTCCTGAAGTCGCCGATTTGAGTTATGAGGACTTATGCATTCATCCAAATTTGGACCTCCCAGAAGGGTTCAAGGTGCCAAAATTTGACGTTTTCGAAGGAATAGGGAACCCCTTAGCACACCTGAGAGCCTACTGTGACCAGCTCGTGGGAGTTGAAAGAGATAAAGCTTTACTGATGCAGCTTTTTAGCCGAAGTCTGAGTGGAGAGGCTCTAGAATGATATACATCTCATGAAACAAGACAGTGGCCCAGCTGGAATGCTCTGGCTAAGAACTTTATCGAACAATTCGCCTACAATGTGGAGACCGTTCTTGATCTTTATTCCTTAGAAAAAATGAAGTCGAAATCATTTGAAAGTTACAGAGAATTTACATACAGATGGAGAAAGGAGGCAGCTAGAGTTCGACCTCCTATGTCTGACAAAGAAATTGTAGAAGTATTTGTGCAGGTTCACGATCCCGAATATTATGATAGAATCATGTTGCTCGTTCGAGCAAAGTTTGCTGAGATAGTCAAAGTAGGTGAAACTATCGAAGATGGATTATGAACCGGGAAGATTGCATGTGTTGTTGCCTCACCCAGATCCTCTGGTTTGCTGAAGAAGAAAAGAGAAGATGTGTCTTCTATCTCTTATGAAGGGAAGAAGACCCCAAGGAAATCATCATCATACCAAGGTCGTTCTTAACCTTCATAGATCTCACACCAGAAAATCCAAGAACAACACCCCATTTCACTTTTTTTCAAGAGAACGGGTGGAATCCAGTCAAGTTCGTCGACTTGAGCTTTCAATTTGCTGCTCAACAAAGCTATGATTACACAAATTGCAGTAGCAACAACAGTTGGACTTTTCGAATGGGCTTATTTGGCATTACTTAAGCCTTCCCCTCCAAAAGTTTGTGGTCCTCCGGTGACTTCGCCAAGGATCCAACTCAATGATGGGAGATACGTAGCCTACAAAGAGAGTGACGCTTCCAAGAAGAAGGCAAAACATAAGATCATTATTATTCATGGCTTTGATAGTTCCAAAGATTTGATGTTGCCGATATCCCAAGACTTAATGCAAGAGCTTGAAATATATGTTTTACAATATGATTGTGCTGGTTATGGAGAAAGTGATCCACATCCAAAGCGCTCAATAAAGAGTAAAGCATTTGACGTTGAGGAGCTAGCTGATAAGTTGCAACTAGGATCCAAGTTCTATGTGGTTGGCTTGTCCATGGGAGCGTATTCTGTATGGAGTTGTCTTATTAAGTACATATCGAATAGGCTGGCCGGAGTTGCCCTTGTTGTTCTGTGTGTAAATTACTGGTGGTCATGTTATCCCGCTAAACTATCAAACGAAGCCCTCGAAAAGATGCTTGCACAAGATCAGCGGACATTCAGAATTGCGCATTATACCCCATGGCTGGTTCATTGGTGGATGAACCAAACGTTGTTCCATGCTTTAAGTATGATGGAAGGGAACATGGAAATATTTTGTCCGCCAGATCTAGAAATGTTGAAGCAGTTATCCTATACCCCGAGTCATGGTCAGGAGAATGTTCGACAGCAAGGCGAGTTTGAATGTTTGTATTGATAGTTGGTTTCGAAAACTGGAACTTTTCTCCGAAGAATATCAAAAATCCTTTTCCAAATAACGAAGGTTTGGTCCATCTTTGGCAAGGACACGATGACAGAATTATTCCACGCGAACTCAATCGTTATCTAGCAGAGAAGCTCCCTTGGATTCAATATCATGAGGTTCTTAATGCTGGACATTTAATAATTCACAATGTTAATTATTGTAAAACCATCTTGAGGAAACTTTTGGAGCAACAATAAAGTTGTGTCTGTGGGACCTATAGGTCACATGGAAGCAATCACTAATCTTGAACCAGGGTAAGCTATCTACATCACATATGTTATAAGGGTGCGACCCTTTCCCGAACTCTGCTAAAGTAGGGATGTAAACACTCACCAAGATTTTACTGTTTACTCATTTTTAGCAATTTACATTGTTTACATATCTGAAAACAATCCTAATTATACAATATAATTTTGTTTAATTCAATAATATTTTGAGAAAATGTCACATCCCAAGTCCCATTGAAACGGACAGGTACTCGATGCCCTATAAAGGCCCGAGAGAACCAACACATAACTCTTGTTTATCATACATGTAACAAATGAAGTTATAATCTTTGATGAGTATAAGTAAAATACCCTGATAATATAACAACATAGATAGACCCAAAATAAATATACTTGATTGGTCGTTGAAGCCTTAATTACTAGAAAACAAGACATAATCACGCTTCACTTTGACATTGGTCTACAAAGCCTCTAAAAGACAGACACTTGGCTTATAACGGGACAGGACCCCATCATACCCCTTAACTAATATATAATCTCAAAAATATACTAGAGACTCGGCAAAGCCTTGAAGCAATCTGGAGCTCACCAAAGGTCGTTGAGTATCTTATGCTTATATTGAGAGATTTTATTGGCTTGAGTACCTGTTACTGTGGCATGAAAACAACATCCCCTAGAAGGGACGTCAGTATAAAATAATGTACTGAATATGTGAGGCATAAAGTAATCATATGTAAAATAAGAGCTCAACTGAAATCAGGTACAAATGCACAATTATTCTGTTTAGATAAGGATAAGAGACAACCTTTGATTATACTTGTGGAATCACATACCTTACATTCACCTTTGCTTATACTTGTGAAATCATGTACATTACATTCTTTGGTTATACTTGGGGAATCATGTACATTACATTCTTGGCTTTAAGTTTACTCATCTTTTCTTTATAGACTCTGTAGCATGGGACACAATGACCAGCTGATCAGTGGTAGGAGAGGATGACTCATGCTAGGCATTTTAATCCCTGGGATGCGGTCCTCATAAATATACAAATCGGGATCGACCCATGCTAGGCTTTTAGCCCCTGGGCTGCCACTCATAATAATATAGATTGGGATCGGCCCGTGCTAGGTATTTTAACCCCTGAGCTGCCACCCATAATTATATAGATTAGGATCGTCCCATGCTAGATATTACCACCCCTAAGCTGCCACCCATAATTATATAGATTCACTTTACCTTGTCTTTTTAATCTTTGAGATTGTTCTTTTGATGTTCATGACTCTTTTGAGATTTAGGACTA
>JAJONZ010026973.1:0-13942 GCA_029582445.1 Solanum paucissectum
TCCTTCAGCTATCTCTAAGCTTCCGCGCCTGAACACCTTTCCTGCAAAACATGATAAAACACATAAAAACCAATATAAAATGGCTCTAGACACACACAACTTGTAAGTGAAATGTATTAGAAATACCGTAAACTCACGGTATATCAGAAGGTTATGTATATGCTTTAAGAACACTTTGAGAGTAAAGTGATTATGATTATGATCTTGTTGTGTGTTATTGAAAGGGTAGTCTCATGTACACACTTATTTATGAATATGATATGATGTGAAAGATTTTCTCACAATATGATGATTCTAAGGTTGAAAGGCTATTCTTACCTATTGAATCTATGAGCTATCGTATGAGTTATATTGGATTGAGTGTCGATAAATTCTTCCATTAATATGAACTTAAGTCAAGACTTAATATGAACTCCGTGGGAATTAATGCCTAGCACCGAGTGGATATTGATATGATATTGAATCCCTCACGTTTGTAGAAGCCGGGTTTCTAGAGGGAATCTCTGAAATAGAAGCCCTCACGTTAGTAGAGGCGGGGTTTGTAGGAGCAATTTCTTGGGATGGAAGCCCTCACTTTATTAGAGGTCAATTTTCTAGTAGCAATACCCTTATCCCATAAACTACGTGCCCCTGTAAGTTACTTAGAGAATGGATCCACCTAAGCTAAGAGTATGGTTCTACCTTAGGCAAGTAGAACAACCCTTTTTCAGTGTGGGAGTCACCAGATTCCATGTTAAACTCACATGGTCTATGTCGGTTAAAGATTATTCCCTTAAAAAGAATATGAATTATGAATTATGGTTACTCAAGAAGCTTTACTTAGTATGAGTGATATTTATAGGGTCTTATTCACGCATTGCACAAGTATGCTTTGAATGCTCCTCTTATGTTATGATGATCTATGTAATGAATATGCTTTTCCACTATCACAATAAGAATATGAACATGAATAATGAACCAAGGATACTTCAAGGAAGTATTGTAAGTATGTGTTGATGTGAGGACTACTTGTATGATGTATGCTTAATTTTGATTGTTGCTATAGGTTGCTTTCCTTGATATGTTTGACTAAAGGTGAGTTTTCCCTTGTCCATGAGAACTAAGCTAAGGATGATATCAAAAGATGATAAATATGAATGAGGGTCTAAAGTGACTTGCTTAGCATGGGTGGGATTATAGGGTCTTATCCTTGCATTGCACAAGCTTGCCTTGAGGTGACTTATGAAGTGTTTCTGTTATGTTATGTTAAACTAGATGCATTGATTATGCCGATGACTATATTGTAATCTCTTATGATTATAGCCTATGTCTTATGATGATGTCTCTTAAGATTTTGATATATGTCTTATGTTCACTAATGCCTCTATTATGCTTATGTTGATGATTTATGATAGTTATCATATTTAGTACATTATTGTACTAACACATTCTCTTGCCTACATTCTTATCAAATGTAGGGTCCGGCAATATTGACTTCCATTCTCGTGGCTAGGTTCTTAGTAGAAACAAGCAAGTGAAGATTTGGTGAGTCCTTATAGCATTGAGGATTTAACCACTATGTTCTTTTATGTATTTCTTTATGTTTAGACTTTTGTAGGAGTTGTGTCCCTAAGACTTTCATGTATTAGATGGTTTGAGACAACGTTAAAGACTTCCTCTTCATTTTATGAGACTTCGATTGTATTGAAAATGTTTTAAATTTCCTTACTTTTCTATTATCTCATGTTGTAATATTCTAAGTGGCTTAGATCGAGTCTTTTGGGGTTCTATGCACAATGTTATATCTAGAGGGTACCCCTGGATCGTGACACAAAAGATCTAGCGTGCCATCCCTCGGGAAAAACTAACTTGGTGATGGAAATGGATAGTTGGCGGACCGCCGAATGGATCGGTGACTTCGATCCTAATCCCTTAAAGTCACAGAATTCTGAGGTTAAAGAGGCAAAGCAAGACAGAGAGGAAACACGACACTCGGCACATCGCCAACCTGGTCGGCAATGCTCGGCTAAATTCACCGAGTGATCCTGAAGGCCAAAATTTGAGAACGTATAAACTAAATTTCAAAAAGCTGAAAGGGGAATCTAGTCATTCCCTGAGTAATATTACCATTGTTGAACTTTGAGCTTTCATTTGAGACATTTTTCTACTTAGTTTTAGGAGTTCTCTAGTAGATTTTGAGTTGTATTTTTGATATTGAGTATTTTGGATCAATTTAAAGAGATGAATTGGAATACCCAGATTATGGAGAATGCAATTGTTATTGATTTCTTACTTTTTATGGTGTGTGGTTAAAACTACCATTCTTAGGGGTGTTATTATGTGATTAGTTGTCCTAAATAGATATGATTGTTAGTAATTACTAATTTAATTTTTGTTTTGAAGTGGATTCAGTTGGTAAGTGAGTTTTAACTTATGAATTGTAGTTGCAAATGCAGTTCTAATTTAGTGTTCCATGCTTGATTGAGAAAGAGGTTTTAGAACTAATATTACCCATTGATGATTGTAGTGATTGGTTTGTCATGGGTTCAGCTTGAGAAAGTTAATCTTAATTTGATTCTTCCTATCTAACTTGAGAAAGTAGATAAATTGAGGTTTTGGGATGTTTATAGTACGATGCTTGTTGAGGTTCGAGAGAACTCACTTGATTCGTGGTAGTTGACAGAGAGATGGCTATTACACTTAAAGCCTAGCCTACCCACAAAGATTCAACAAACTTTGGTAATTAATAATCACCTTTATAGCGAAATTGGCAATTAATCGGTCACATCCCCAAGTATCCCTTATCTTCTTGATTACTCCCTTGTTTTTCTTAGTTGTTAATTGACAAACCTTAGCCCCCCATTTAACACTTGTTGTCAACTCTTTAGATTTAATTGAATGATTTCGACAATTTCTATTCTACAATCGATTAGAACATGCCTCTCACTTTGTAGCTAAATTCTAATTTGTATCACTCCTTGTGGGATCGACCCCAACTCTTTGTTGGGTTTATACAAGATTGTGATCCCCTACATCTAGTATTGGATAAGGTGTAGTTGAGCGTTTATCAATCTCTTAAGTGATGGATTAAATCAGAGTTGTAAGAGACACATAGATATAACTATTAGAAAGATAATTTCAGATTTCTCTACATATTTATGTACACGACTTCTTCTGCAACTGATCACGAAGCTCTGCCACTGCTTTGCTTTCTACCCATGAAAAATTGTCATTTTCACTAGTGGGAATACAACTTATTTTCTTCTATACGTACAATAATTTTTTATTTTCTTGGTTCACCTAAAAGGTTAAATGATTGGAATTAAAATGATACAAGTTATAATTCAGAAGCAACATGGAAAAATATAACTTTATGATGGAAAAAGAACAAAGGAAGCTCATATACTATTAGTCAAGTGTTAATGTAGAATCTTAATTGTCATTAAACAAGTTAAATAAAAAAATAACCAGTCCAACCTGTCAGATCTGTTCGATTACGATAACAAAGTGATTTTACTATGAAGTCTTATAGTTATTAGGAGTGTGCTAATGGTTGTGGACAAAAGAGCAGGGTAATTTGGTAAGATCACACAAGCTCTATGGAATACAATGTTAGTGGGTTTACGTTGGATTGGTGGACCTGGCGTGGAAACCGCTGCAGACTAACCATTGAGAAATAAAAACTAAAGAAATTAACCACCAAAGCATAAGAGAACAAGTAAGAGGTTGAGACGCACAACAAATCAGTATAGAGCATGGATGGTATCTTGAATTTCCTCTATGAAATGTATCTATTTGTTTCTCCCTCCTCGAGTTCCTTATAGATCATCTCTAAAAGCACTCTCCTTCTTTGTCAGAATCCTTCATTCTTTTATTAAGGTATATGTTTGTATTTTTCTCCAAGACCTCAGCTTGCTTATCTCATTTATGTCATAAAGACTCTAATACTCTTTTTTAAGAGAGTCTCTTAGCAGCAAGCCAACAACCTTAATTCCATTGTAAGAACAAATACTTATCAATTAAAAGAACACGATCGAACTAAAACAAAGAATTATTTTTCAAGAACTAAACTTCCCTAACTTTTTCAGGTACCAAACAATCTTGTTTCACCTAAATCAACCCATGTATAACATTGTATAAACAAATAATCACCAAAATAAAAAAAGAACAGAAAATTATAACCAAACCAGTGAAATAAATACCGAGGAAAGAGCACATATTATGTGTTATTTTCTGAAGGATAAATTTGCAGCCATAGAAAATATAGTTAGACATATGCTTGTCACAATATTAGAGATAAATAGAGCTTATATCCCCAACTATTGCTGGTCAACCTCCTCCCATTATATTCATGACATCTTCGATAATTAGAGATTGCGGCATGACAAATATATATCATACCTTCATCTTTTCTCCAATCTGAAGACCCTGATCGACAATAACATTGTGATACCCGATAATAACCTATACATTTACTCAGTGGCGGACCTAAGATTTCGTTCAAGTGGGTTCAAGTTACAAATAACCATAGCGACGATCCATAATAATGATTATCATTTCTTTTTTCATTAAAACTTTAACAAGTTATTTTAAGGTGATATTCCTAACAAAAAATTTACTCTATTAATCTTTTTATCTACTTACAAGAAAATTTTCCACATATTTTCAATTTAACAAGCTACTTATTACTCTTATATATAAGACTAAACCTATAACAAAATGACCTTCCCTCGCCTAGTGGGAAGCCTCCCCTTGGCCTAGCTACTAGAATTTTGGGCTCGCTAGGTCGGGGCTCGCCAACCCACTTGGCAAATCACCTAAAGACCCCCCCCCCCATCGCCCAAGTGAATGGCTCCATTGTGGAGCATTCTGTAAAATTAGGTAAGCCAAGGGTCCATTAGGAATGTCCCCTAGTTCCCTTGGCGAGCCAGCTGTGAAATGGGCGAGCTAGAGCGGGGCAACATGCTGTTTTCCTAAATTTAAGTTTTAGGGTCTTTAGTAATCTTTCCAAAATTGAACCCACATTATTTTACTCTTTTCCTAACAAGTATATACGCATTTTAGATTCAAATTTCCCCCAATTAAGTCAACTTTATAGAATAAAAAAGAAAACCCAAGAACTTCATCTTCCTCACAATATTTCTCTCTAAAACTCAAAGAGGAAGAAATGTAGAATTGTAGCTAGGGTTTGGAGGATTCAAGGCTTCTTCCTGAATATTTCTTGGAGATTATTAATCAAGGTATGGTGGCTTTTCATCTATTGGTAGCTTTCACCCATAGAGTCCCTTCAAAACTTGATTTCAGGCTATCGATATCCCCAAAACCTAGGGTTTTAATCTAAGTAATTGGTTCTCTTTCAAAACATTTTCAATTATTGATTCATGGTTGATTATGGTTGAATTTATGATTAATTGTTGATTTATGATAAAATACCCCCAAGAACCCATGAATCTCCCATATTGTTGAATTTGAATTCATGATGTGGGTTGATTGATTATAGAAGCATGTCAATTAATTATATTTATATTGATTGAGTTATTGAATCATTATATTCCCCTATCTAATGTATTAATTATAGATTCTTGGGTTGAGTTTTATTCATAGCCTTGAAGGGAAAATTATGTGGGTCTGTATATGTTGATAAGAATTGTGTACGATCTTATGATTCACTTAGAAAGTGAAGACCCTATGACTATTGTGTAATTGTGGTGTTGTTGTAAGATCATTCTCCCTATACCCTTACACATGATTATGCATGAAATGTATATGAATATGATAATGTTGTTGTGTTGATATGAAATGTTATTCTCATGAACACACTATGAACATGATGTGAAATGATTACTAACATATTGATGATTATATGGTTGAAAGGACATTCTCACCTAATGAATCTATGAGCTATTATGATACCATATTGGTTTGAGTGTCTAGTGCATTCTTTCATGAACATGAACTTAAGTAAAGACTTAATATGAATTTTAAAGGGAATTATGCTTAGCACCGAGAGGATATGAATATGAGATGAAAGCATTTATGCTAGTTAGTCCGGCTTCCCAAAAATGGTTATCTAATGAGATGGAAACCTTTAACGTTAGTTAGTCTAGGTTTCTAGTAGCAATCTCCTTATCCCATAACTATGCCACATAGGTCTTTAGGTAGTGGATCCACCTAAGTGCTATTATATGAGTTCTACCATAGGAAAGTAGGACACCTTTTTTTGGTGTGGGGGTAAGACACTGAATTCCATGTAGCTCACATGGTCTATGTTAGTTAAGGCTATATTTCCCTATATGATAAGAATATGAATTATGACAAGAACATGGACTATAACTATGAATTCTTAAGAGGTACTACTTAGTATGAGTTGGGGTATGGGCCTCCACTTTCGCATTGCACAAGTAGGCTTTAAGATTTGTTGTGGTAAGGTTCTCATATGCTATGAAGACTTATGAATTATTCATGAATGATATGTGTTGTTGTTAAGAATGACTTTACTTGCTATAAGTTATGAACATGAATGTTTCCTTGTCTATGAATATTGGTATGGATGAGGTCAAGGTAAGATATGTATGATGTTGGTGACCTAAAAGTGGTACTTAGCATTTGGTAGGGTTATGGGATCTTACCTTTGCATTGCACAAGTATAACTTTGGGTTTCTTATGAGTTGGTTTGACTGATGCTTCTTTGCAAATGTGCATGATGGCTTTTAAACTTGATAAATGCATGATTTCAACTAAACGTCCCTTTTGAGCATGTTTTAGGGTTTTTTATGCATGGCTTCCATGCTTAGTACATTTGTGTGCTAACCCATATTTTATATATTTTTCTATAAGTGTAGATCCCACTTGTTGAGGTTGCTTCTCTTTGGTTGAAGGCTTGGATTGATTCTCTCCTTCCCTTTGTGATTCCTCATGGTTCGAGGACAAGAGCTATTCTTTCTAGTTTCTTTTCGTATGTTCTACTTTGAAACTTTATTGTAAAGGGCTATGACCTTATTGATTCTCTATTGTATTATATGGTTTATGGAGATAATGTCTAGACTTCTATTTCAAATAAATGAATAGACTTTGATTGTAAAATTTGTTTTAATTCTGCATCATTTTTATTACTTATGTTTATGATTATGCTAAGGGCTTCTATAAGACCCCTTCGGGGTCGAGTACACCGTGTTACATCTAGGGGCTACCCCCGGGTCGTGAAAAACTTGGTATCAGAGAACAAGGTTTAGAATGATTCTAGGATGATGTCTCATGAACCACGTCTAGTAGAGTATTGTTCATGAGTGTGAAGCGTGCCATACTTATGAATGAGATGCTATAAGATTCTTAGGAAATTTCACTTCTTTCATCACTCTTTAGTTGTGCCTTAGAAATTTAACTTTATGAAGTTCTTTTCCTAACCCTTCTCTTGTGTCTATAGGATATAAATGCATGAAGGGCGAACACAAGAAAGATGGAAGAGGAGATTGTGAATGAGGGAGTTCCTCCCCAAGGTCCCCAAGATCCTCAAGATCCAAATGTTTAGAGGCCTATGACAAATGTGGAAATAAGGTCGGCTCTCAAAACATTGACTCAAGCGATGACTGCTCAAGCTCAAGCCGTTACAACTCTAGCTCAAGCTATGGCGTCTCAAGCCAATATGGATGTTGGGCCCCGTGTGAACCCTAATGTGAAAACCTTGGTTTCAAGGTTGAGACACCTCAAAAGAATGAACCCTCCTATGTTCTTTGGTTCCAAAGTGATTGAACATCCACAAGAGTTTGTGGAAGAGATCTACAAAATAATTGATGCTATAGGGTTGACTTCCATAGATAAAGACGAACTAGCCACTTATCAATTGAAGGATGTGGCCCAAGTGTGGTATACTCAATGGAAGAATAATTGGCCGGTGGAAGCGGGTCCTATAGATTGGTAAGTATTTAAGAAAGCATTCCTTGATAGGTTGTTTCCTCGAGAGAAAATGGAAGCAAATGTGGAGGAATTTAGCAACCTTCATCAAGGAGGTATGAGTGTTAAAGAATATTCATTAAAATTCACTATGTTGTCCAAGTATGCTCCGTCTTTGGTGTCTAATCCAAGGGATGAGATGAGTTGGTTTGTGACGGGTGTGTCCGACTCGATTGAAGAAGAATGTCGTGCCGCAATGCTCCAGGATATTATGGATATCTCACATCTAATGGTGTATGCTAAACATGCTGAAGAGTCAAGGCTTAGGAAGAAGAATAGAGAGGTAAAAAGGGTAAGGTCCGATGATGGAAATTTTTCCAAGGGTAGATTTGAGGGTCAAGGTAGACCAAGGTTCAAGAAAAACTTCTCCAACCAGGGATCCTCTAGTGCTCTAAGGGTCAACAAAGATAGGTTGTCTAACCTTAAACCACAAGGAGGTAATAGTAGTGGTTCTTATGTTGATAGGCCTACTTCTGCAAAATGTGGTAAAAAGCATGATGGTAAGTGCCTAGTTGGCACAGATGGTTGCTATAATTGTGGGAAGAGAGTCCATATGAAAAGAGATTGTCCCATGCTAAAGGTTTAAGGAAGAAAGGGCAAGCAAGTCCCTCCTAGTGGTTCAAATTCTGATGCTCCCAAGAAAAACCGCTTCTATTCTCTTCAATCCTGAGGTGACCAATAGAGCTCCCCGGATGTTGTGACCAGTATGTTACATGTCTTTTCTATAGATGTATATGCATTGTTAGACCCCGGTGCCACTTTGTCATTTGTTACACTTTTTGTGGCTATGAAGTTCCAAATACTCCCTGGTGTGTTAGAAGAACCCTTTTCAGTGTCTACCCCGGTTGGTGACTCGGTAGTGGCAAAAAGAGTCTACAGGAGTTATCCTATTTCTTTGTCCCATAAAGTTACCTTGGTTGATATGGTAGAGTTAGACATGGTAGATTTTGATGTGATTTTGCGTATGGATTGATTGCATGCATGTTATACTTCCATTGATTGTAGGACTCGGGTAGTAAAGTTCCAATTTCCAAATGAGACTACTTTAGAGTGGAAGGGGGGAAATTCTATCCCTAGAGGTCAATTTGCTTCTTGTCTCAAAGATAGGAAAATGATCTCCAAAGCATGTATTTACCATATTGTTAAGGTTATTGATGGTGAGTTCGAAACCCCTTCCTTAGAGTTGGTCCCCGTGGTGAGTGAATTTCTGTAAGTCTTCCCCTATGACTTTCTCGGCATTCCTCCCGAGCGGGAAATAGACTTTGGCATTGATATTTTGGAAGATACGCAACCTATCTCCATTCCTCCTTATAGAATGGCTCCGATCTAGTTGAAAGAGTTAAAGGAGCAACTCAAAGATTTGTTAGACAAAGGCTTCATTCAACCGAGTAGCTCTCCATGGGGTGCTCCGATATTGTTTTTTTGGAAGAAGGATGGGTCGCTTAGAATGTGTATCGACTATCGACAATTAAACAAAGTGACCATAAAGAATAAGTATCCCCTTCCAAGGATTGACGACTTGGTTGATCAACTTCAAGGGGCTAACTATTTTTCCAAAATAGATCTTCGTTCGGGTTACCATAAACTAAGGGTGAGAGGGTTCGACATTCCCAAGACAGCCTAAAGGACCAGGTACGGTCACTATGATTTTTTGGTTATGTCAGTTGGGTTGACAAATTCCTCGACGGCATTCATTGACCTAATGAATAAAGTGTTGAGACACTACCTTTATATGTTTGTAATCGTGTTTATAGATGACATTTTGATTTCTTCAAGGAGTGAAAATGAGCACATGAACCATTTGAGGATTGTATTGTGAGTCCTTAAAGACCACCAATTGTATGCGAAGTTTAGTAAGTGTGAGTTTTGGCTAACGTCCGTAACCTTTCTTGGTCATATTGTGTCGAGTAAGGGTATTGAGGTAGATCCTAAGAAGACGGATGCGGTCAAGGGTTGGCCTAGACCTCTAACTCGTACCAACATTAGAAGCTTCTTGGGTTTGGCCGGTTATTATAAGAGATTTGTTGACAGTTTCTCCTCCATTTCTTCTCCATTGACGACTTTAAATCAAAATAAACCTAAGTTTGGGTGGTCGGAGGCTTTATTTCCGCTCTGGTGTTGACCTTATCAGAGGGTACTGATGGGTTTGTGATGTATTGTGACACTTCTCGAGTGGGTTTGGGATGTGTCCTTAATCAACATGGTAAAGTGATTGCCTATGCATCAAGGCAACTCAAGATCCATGAAAATAGTTACCCAACCCATGATCTTGAATTAACGACGGTAGTGTTTGCTTTGAAAATATGGAGACATTACCTATATGGGGTCCATGTGGACGTTTTTACTGATCACAAGAGTCTTCATTATGTGTTTAGCCAAAAAGACTTGAATCTCCGACAAAGAAGGGGGTTAGAGTTTTTAAAGGATTATGACATGAGTGTGCTTTACCACCCCGGCTAGGATAATGTAGTTGTGGATGCCCTAAGTCATTTGTCCATGGGTAGTATAGCTCATTTAGAGGATGAGAAGAACGAGTTAGTTCATGATGTACATAGGTTGGCCCGGTTAGGTGTACAACTAGTGGATTCCATCAAGGGTGGTGTCATGGTCCATAATGGTTCCGAATCATCCTTTGTGGTTGATGTGAAGACTAAACAAGGCATTGATCTTATATTAGTGGAGTTGAAAGAGTCGGTACTCAACTAGTCCGTTGAGGCTTTCTCCCAAGGGGGAGATGTGGTGCTTAGGTACCAAGGTAGATTATGTGTTCCGGATATGATGGCTTGAGAGAGCAAATTCTAGAAGAAGCTCATGGTTCATGGTATTCTATTCATCCAGGAGCCACCAAGATGTACTGTGATGTACCGGAAGTCTATTGGTGGAATTGTATGAAGAAGGATAAAATGGGTTTTGTAGCTAAATGTACGAATTGCCAACAAGTTAAGGCCGAACATCAAGTACCTGGAGGCTTGTATCAAAATATAGATATTCCCACTTGGAAGTGGGAAGATGTGAAAATGGATTTTGTGGTTGGTCTGCCTCGTACTCGAAGGCAATATGATTCTATTTAGGTCATTGTTGATAGAATGACAAAGTCTTCCCAGTTCATTTCCGTCAAGGTTTCATTTTCAGCGGAGGACTATGCCAAGTTGTACATCAATGACATAGTGAAGTTAGATGGGGTTCCCTCATCTATCATTTCGGATCGGGGCACTCAATATACTTCACACTTTTGGAAGGCATTCCAAAAAGGGCTTGGTACTAAGGTCAAGCGGAGTGCACCATCCAAACCTAAGAGGTTATGTTGAGGGCATGCGTCATAGATTTCAAAGGTAATTAGGATGACCATCTACCGTTATGAGGCCATTGTGAAAGTTCGAGTCATTAGAGAGAGGTTGAGGACAACCCAAAGTTGGCAAAAATCTTATGCCGATGTTAGAAGGAGGGATCTAGAATTTGAAATTAATGATTGGGTCTATTTGAAAATCTCACTTATGAAAGGTGTGATGAGATTTGGCAAGAAAGGGAAACTTAGTCCCCAGTATGTATGCCTATATCAAATCTTAAAACGTGTCGGGAAAGTTGCCTATGAGTTAGACTTGCCGAATGAGTTGACTCCGGTTCACCCGATGTTTCATCTTTCTATGCTCAAGGAGTGTATTGGTGATCCGATATCCGTCATTCCTTTAGAAGGTTTGGGGGTTGATGAGAGTATTTCTTATGAAGAGATTCCTGTATATATCTTAGACCGGCAAGTTAAGAAGTTAAGAAACAAGGAAGTAGCTTCCGTAAAGGTGTTGTGGAGGAATCATTTAGTTGAGGGTGCCACATGGGGACCGAGGCCGATATGAAGTCCTGCTATCCTCATCTTTTTCCTTCTACTCCTATTCAAGCTTGAGGTAAGTAGTTCTCTTGAGTTTGGTATTTTTCTTTTAACTCATATGTGCTATATGTGTTCTTCAAGATTTTTCTTTATGATATGCATGTTATTGTGAGTATTCATATTTAGCATAAATTGAGTTTTCATGATTTAAATGTTCCTCATCTTGATTTTCATTTTTAGTATGATGATTGCATAATTTACCTAATGAGATGGTTTGATGAACATGCTTAGTTATGCTTTGGATGAAATGGCATATTGTCTCCTTAATATTGTGTTGAGCTTGCTTTGAGTTGGAGAAGGTAGTTCCTCCTATGGTTATGTGAAATGATGAGTTTTTTGCATAATGGGTTGTGGATGTAGCTCCTACTTCCTAGTTTCGCATTGATTGTGTCTTGAGATGGAGTTGATGTTTTCTCCCTCGAATTGTGCATTGTTTTTATGTTGCATGCACGATGGGCTGCTAGTCTTGAGTCTTTACTACCGTAAAGTGTCTAGATTGTCATTCGAGGACAAATGTCCCCAAGGAGGAGATAATATAACACTCCGGGAATGTGTAGACTTAAATAGAGCTAAAATGAATGGGGTACGAGTCTAGAGAGAGGGGAAGGGTATAAATCACTTAAGAAAAATGGAGGAAAACAATTTTTGTAATGGACCACTTGGCGATGGTGCATCACCATCGGCCAAGACATTTGGCGATTAGCCAAAATTACCCTCCCTCGCCTAGTGGGCAGCCTACCCTTGGCTTAGCTACTAGAATTTTTGGCGAGCTAGGTCGGGACTCACCAACCCACTTGGTGAATCGCCCAAAGACCCCCCCTCATCGCCCAAGTGAATGGCTCCATTATGGAGCATTTTGTAAAATTAGGCGAGCCAAGGGTCTATTAAGCGTGTCACCTATTTCCCTTGGCGAGCCAAGCAGTGCAATGGGCGAGCTAGAGCGGGGCAAAATGGTGTTTTTTCAAATTTAAGTCTTAGGGTCTTTAGTAATCCTTCCAAAATTGAACCCACATTATTTTACTCTTTTCCTAACAAATATATAAGCTTTTTAGACTCAAATTTCCCCCAATTAAGTCACTTTTATAGAATCAAAAAGAAAACCCAAGAACTTCATCTTCCTCACAATATTTCTCTCTCTAAAACTCAATGAAGAAGAAAGGTAGAATTGGAGCTAGGTTTTTGAGGATTCAAGGCTTCTTCCTCAAAATTTCTTTGAGATTCTTAATCAAGGTATGGTGGCTATTCATCTATGGGTAGTTTTCACCCATAGAGTCCCTGCAAAGCTTGATTTCAAGCTTTCAATTTCCCCAAAACCTAGGGTTTCAGTCTAAGTAATGGGTTCTCTTTCAAAACATTTTCAATTATTGATTTATGGTTGATTATGGTTGATTATCGTGTATTATGGTTAAATTGATAATTAATTATTAATTTATGATAAAAATTCCCCCAAGAACCTATGAATCCCCCATATTGTTAAATTGTGAATTCATGATGTGGGTTGATTGATTATAGAAGCATGTCAATTAATTATGTTTATATTGATTGAGTTATTGAATAATTATATTCCCCTATCTAATGTAGTAATTCTAGATGCTTTGGTTGAGTTTGATTCATAGCCTTGAAGGGCAAATTATGAGGGTTTGTACATGTTGATGAGAATTGTGTATGAGCTTATGATTCACTTAGAAAGTAAAGACCCTACGACTATTGTATAATTGTCGTGTTGTTGTAAGATCATTCTCCACATACCCTTACACCTGACTATGGATGAAATGTATATGAATATGATAATATTGTTGTGTTGATATGAAAGGTGACATACCATATTTTTCATCCGACCCGAATTCTGCCCCGACAGTCCCTAGTAAAGCCCTCATAACTTTTTACTCTGATGTCGGTTTGATACGGGGTTTTATGCATTGAAAACTATACTAGTAGGCCTTCGATATAATGGGTAATAGGCCTTCTAACTCTTTATATATTGGGAGAAAACATCCAATACATTTGACCCAAATTTCAGAGAAATCTTTAAAAAGGAACTTACGAAAACTTTCACCAACTTTTATTTTGCCACTTGCTTAACTTCAAAACTTGAGATACAACCCTTGAACACTTAAAATATGACATACC
>JAJONZ010026974.1:0-22160 GCA_029582445.1 Solanum paucissectum
GAATCTCCTGTGACTTACAGATTACCACAAAATTCATCAAGTCTTAATTTGCATCATCACCAACTGCACCTCTAAACATACCTTTCAGGCTCAGCAATTGGATCATGGTGTTGGTGATTGTGAACTTAACACATGGGGGTAGTGCACGTAACACTATGGCTCCAGTGGCTCCAGCTTCGTCTAAGTCAGCATCGTCTTCTTCATACATCATATGAGCTGGATGTTGAGCTCTACCCCTTGGGGATATTGGTTGGCACTGGTGATGGACTACTCCTTCCTCCCCTTTGTTCTCCTCTACTACCGTAGGTTGATTGATTCCAGCATTTTGCTGGAAACCTGGCCTAGGTTGATTGATTCCTGCAGTTTGATGTACATTCCTTGCAGCATCAATCTCAGCTTTTAGTCCCAGTCTGTGTCTCTGAGCCTCTAGTTCTTGTGCATTAACCCTATTTCGAAGAGTTCTCTGAAATTCAGGGTCGTAAGGAAGCAATGGGGCTCCTTTGCTTCTAGTGTTGGGCATGCACAATCTGACTCTCTTGAAAAAGACACAAACACCAAACAAAACGTAAAATTAGGAAATATAACTATAATCGAATAAAAGCTAGTAAAACACTTCTGAAATGAAATTCCCCGGCAGCGGCGCCAAAATTTGATACGTCCAAACTTACACTTCAAATAAGAACTGTAAACAGTCGATGTCAATTTACAGAACTCAACTTGAGTTGAGGTCGATCCCACAGAGAATTTCTTTACAGATAAGGTTTCACTGTCGCATTTATTCAAATGTTGTTATTATCTCCTAGACAAATAACAACGAAAAGTAAATTGGGTATGGTAGAATTGTTATAATTACCAAAACTTGTAGTTAAAATCCAGGCTCAAGACTAACAAACTATTTTGTTGTAATATTGATTCAATTAATTAAATGAAACTAGGATTGTGTTCATCATAACATTATTTCTAGTGTTCTCCCATAATTTGAGTGTCAGGCAAATCAATATTTACAGAAACCTTGCGAGTTACATTTATCTAACTCTTCTCAGCCTAATCAGATAATGATCACTCATGTTCTCTTGACCTTAGAGTGTTACTAACATTGAACCTCGCTTGAAATGATATGATGTTAAAGATTTTTCCTCTCGAACTAAAGCTTTAACTCCAATTTGTTGACTTAATTCAGCTTTTTCCTAAATGGTATTTTTCTCTCAAACAAATACCAGATACATGCTCGTCTAATGCGTGCACTCACTAAACTTAAATGACATTCAAATCTAGAAACTACAGGTTGTACACACAGATTGGCTTTAACTCATTTTACAAAATCACAACTAGAATATCGTCATAGATCCCACAACCCCAGTCGTGGTATTTAGCCACTCATGCTTTCACGTAAACAATCAGTAATTAGAAAACATATTGAGAAAGACTTACAAAAATAATTAGCAAATCAACAACCACTTTGATAATCTGATAGTCTGAATCCAAATTTCCAACTGATAACAATAATCAATAATCCAAAATCCAAAGCTAAGAGTTAGAGTAGAGTAATACGCTCTTCTTCGTCGTAAAATGTAAGATATAAAAAAAATCCAAAAATGACCTAAAGTAATTCAAAATAGACTGTTTAAAATGAGTCCTAATTGAATTAGGATTGAACTGTCAGGCCCTTTTATGGCCACTTCCATGACCCGTCAAGGGCTTCACGGTCCGTGAAGCCCTCCGTGGTCTTTCCTTTGAAACTCTCCAAAGTTGGGTCGTCAACACTTCACCCTGGAAACTCTTCACGATCCCCAAGACGGACAGTAATGAGGACCACGGTCCGTGAGTCTTTCCGTGGTCTTCACTTGGGCTAGACTGCATTCCAACTTTCATCACTTTAAACACTGGATACACTTCATAATCAACTCCACAGATCGTGATGACGACCACGACTCGTATAGGTGCCTGTGGTCCTTACTTGGCCACGATCAATTTATAAATTCTTTGCCCCTTCACTGGTTCATTACCACGACCTGCACCACGGTCTGTAATGATGACCACGGCCTGTAAGATCTCCCGTCGTCTATACTTGTAATTTCACTGATTTTTCTTCTTTGCCATCTTCTTTCACTTCCATTTGTTTCATCAGTACAAACCCTACCAAACACATTATATCCACATAAATACACTTGATTCTAGTATTAATCCTTAGTTTTCAAGCATCAAATGTACCAACATTTCGTGGCACATCACCGATTAGCTCGGCGATCCACCCTTTGATCAATGTCCTCGCCCTTCTGCCTTGTCCTTTAGCTTCCTCAAGTCCCATAACTTTGGGCGATCTAACACTGCATCGCGGAACCAATTAGTGACTCGCCGACTGCTCCTTTATCTCGCTAAGTTGGTTTTCTCCTTCAAGGCTTGGCACAATGGAATTTTAGGCGGTCAAATGGCCATTCGGGGACTCTCCAAGTGGACTTGGTGATCACCAGGCTTTCTTTTCTTCACTCTTTCAGCTCGCTTTGTTCCTTTTTTCAAATTAGTATCCTTGCTTTTTTCCTCAATCCATATA
The DNA here is from genome assembly GCA_029582445.1 of Solanum paucissectum. Taxonomy (NCBI): domain Eukaryota; kingdom Viridiplantae; phylum Streptophyta; class Magnoliopsida; order Solanales; family Solanaceae; genus Solanum; species Solanum paucissectum. Next base: position 2,552 of record JAJONZ010026974.1, read on the forward strand.
TATGGAAATCAAGGGTTTTACATCAGTTATTTGCACAAATCTCAAACTCAACAGCATCATAATAAAATGTTGGGTTAGGTCCCAACAAATAATGACCTAAAATGTCTTCTTATGGGTAAGACGTTGGGTTTAAGTCCCAACATTATATAATGACGATATAATAATAACTGAGCAAATTGATATGCTCTTGATAAAAGTCATGAAATTTGTCCAATTGATTTGCTCCATTCTCTTATGTGAATGTGGTAGCAGGACATAATGTGTATAAAAATGACAATTGGTTAAATGTATGATTATGAGTGTGGTACAATGTTAATGATCAATTGTGGTAATTAAACGGAAGGACAATATGGTTTCTTAAGATGGTCCTTTGAATGTGAAGGTAATTTTTGGCCATTAAAGTGGTATGAAAGGTTATTGGGAACATTGTGTTGGTGCAACCCAATTTTAAAGTTTTGTAAATCCTCCATAAAAAAAAATACAAAGTAGTAGTACATTTAGTACTTTTAAAGTGATGTTGAGGTGGTTCAAATAAATTTGATAATGTCAAAGTATGACTAATAAAAAACTTATGGAGCATGTACAAATGGTTCTGGTCATTTTTTGAAGAGAATGTGACGTGTGTTCATATGGATAAAGACATGTTCATGTATGATTGGATAAATGTCACATCTCACCTCTACGGGAGGTTTGAGATATAGAAAAACAAATATTTTGATGTAAATGGTCATTTTGGTCATATACTTTGAGTACTACACAAATATTATGGTATGTTTTATTATGAACTATTGGAGGACAAAAGAAAGAAATAATTTTCTTATATAAAGGTTGTGGTCCTGACAAAAATAAATGTTGTTGTGTGGCAACATAAATTTGTCATTGGTTATCAATAAATAAGTCTTTCTTGTAATAATTTTAACAATGACAATAATAATAATTTTCTCCTTAAAGGAGATGGTCACCATAAGAATGGTGTTGTGAAATTTGTGGCAGTACATAAAATTAGTTAAGAGTCTCGGAAGGACTAAATTGTTACAATCCAGAAAATGAAAAAAATTCATAATATTAAGGGTGTAGTAAGTCTCAGAAGAAACATTTTAAGTTTCGGAGGAATTGAAAAAAATTGTTATATTGAAATTGTAAATTATTGAATTATTAAATATCTTCATATTACTACAATCAAAGCGGGTTATGAATATTTACATAAAAGGTTACCCGCCTTTCTCTTGTTTGTTGTATAAAATATGGGCATGAAGAATGAATCACATGCAAAAGTAAACTAGAAGTTTACTAGAATAAATATCAGTTGGCATAACCGGTTCAAATGTGATGCAAAAGAAATTGATAATTCATGTAACTATATATTTGAAGAAATAAAAGATTCTTCAAGAATTCTATTGTGTTGTTTGTTTTCATGATAAAATGATCATTGTATCAACTAAGGTTGGGATTGTATCTCCTGAAATTATGTGGAACAAATAAAAAAAGAAAGGTCAATATGGGCCCGTTCACCTGCCTTGTGGACCACTTACTATTATGACTTAATAGATTCATCTATGGTATGGTCACATGCACATTTGTATGAACTTACAAATTGGTTTTTGTAAGGTTATTTGCTTAAATTTTTAAATTAAGAGCACAATTCAAAACTATAAAATTATGTTGATAATACTGGTTAGTTTAGCAAAAATTGTTTGCCTCCAATTATAGCTAGACCATTGATTCTGAGAAAAAATCTTTCAAATAACATTTGGTATGAGATGGGATTATTTAAAGTGTATGCATCAAGCCAACAAGGTTCTCCCATCACAATTGGTTCAAGGTCAAGAACCAAATAATTTTCGTCTAAAAATTTGATGTGTGCACATATGATTTTATTGTTCAACCATGCACAAAGGTGGATCCCCAAATGAGGTTGGGGGTTAATGTTAGATTTCCTAACATTAGGGAGAGATATGTTTAGCTGCTGAAAGTTATGTGTGGGGTGAATTATCTAGATCCTCGTCAAAAAAATGTGAACTTGAAGTTCAGGAGATAATTCATTTGCAAAATGTTACAAATATTTTGCCAGATGTATTTGTTGAACCAATATTTTAATTAAGTTGCAAATGCTCCAATAAATAGTCTTTGAAGGATAGAATCTATGGTACGCCAGAAGTGTTATAGACCAATCGATTCCAAACATAAAACTCCTTGAGAAAGGAGAGGAGTAAATTATCAAAATGGTAATGATAATGAGGTAAGTGCTCTGAAATAGCACGATTACACAACACTTCATAAAACCTTGGCAAACATTAAGGTATATGAAAATGATGAAAAATTAAAAGATCTCAATAAGTTATGCTGTATTGAAATTGATATCAAAATGACCGTTGATGGTATCTTTGATATAATGTAGCACTCAATGCTATAAATGGTTACGAGGATCTTAAATTCAAATTTGTCATATAGTGTGGATAGATAAATGATTGGCACTATTACAGTATATTTTGTTTCACTTAGAAAAGTGATGTTTTTGATCTTATAGTTCATGGATCAAAATATAATGTCAGTGTGGTACAAATGAATCATTCTGCGAAAGTATAACCGTATGATATAAGGTGTGATTTGTGCCTCTGGGCATAAAGGGTTTTCGATAAAATCCAGATATTATTAAGTGGAAATATATTTTCCAGTGCTGGATGCAATATGACTTATTTCAGTCTGAAAATAGATGAAATACTTGAATATGTATAATGACTGATTATCATGTCTAACTAGATGATAAAGGTTATATGAATTTTTTTGAAGGATTTAAAAGGTCTTTAAACAATTCCATTGAGTACCCTAATCTATTACAGAAGAAGGGGTTCGCCTTCTTGAATCTCCAGACGAAGGGGTTATTGTGCAAAATGCGGCAGAATCCTCATTCGTAGTGGAAGTGAAAGAGAAGCAGTACACTGATCCTATTCTATTACAGATTAAGGAGAATGTATAGCAGGGTATGACAAAGGTATTTGAGCTTACGCAAGAGGGAGTACTTCGATATCAAAACAGATTGTGTGTACCTAACGTAGATGAATTAAGAAAGAGGATTATGATTGAAGCACATCATTCAAGATATTCTGTCCATCTGCGGTCAACTAAAATGTATCATGACTTGAAAGAAATGTATTGGTGGGGGGATATGGAGAAGAACATTGCGGAATTCGTGGCTCAATGTCCAAATTGTCAACAAGTAAAAGTAGAGCACCAAAAGCCCGGAGGTTATATGCAGTGTATAGAACTTCCAATTTGGAAATGGGACATGATCAACATGGATTTTGTCACTGGTTTGCCTCGCTCATTTCGGAAGTTTGACTCCTATGGGTAATAGTTGACAGACTCACCAAATCAGCACACTTATTGCCGATGAAGACTACTTATACAGTTGAAAAGTATGCAAGGTTGTATATTAAGGAGATAGTTCGGCTACATGGAGTGCCAATCTCTATTATATTAGATAGGAGGAGCTCAATTCACTGCAACATTTTTGAAGTAATTTCAGAAGAGTCTTGGAACACAAGTGAATTTAAGTACATCCTTTCACCCTCAAACAGATGGTCAGGCAGAGCGTACAATTCAAACACTTGAGGATATGCTGCGAGCTTGTATATTAGACTTCAAAGGCAGTTGGGATGATCATTTTTCGTCGATCGAGTTTGCATACAACAATAGCTACCATTCAAGTATTAAAATGGCACCTTATGAAGCTTTATGTGGTAGAAAATGTAGATCCCCAATTGGCTGGTTTGAAACAGGTGAAACTGCCTTATTTGGGCAAGACCTTGTTCAGCAAGCTATGGAAAAAGTCAAAGTGATACAACAGCGGCTAGAAACAGCTCGAAGTCGACATAAATCATATGCGGATGTTACAAGGAGAGGACTAGAATTTTCTATAGGGGATTGGAGGTTCTTGAAGGTGTCACCAATGAAAGGGGTAATGAGGTTTGATAAAAAGGGAAAGTTTAGTCCACGCTATATAGGGCCATATATAATTATCCGAAAAATTGGCCAAGTTGCGTATGAGTTAGAGCTACCTCAAGAGCTTTCAACCGTTCATCCGGTGTTTCAAGTCTCAATTCTTCGAAAATGCATAGGTGACCCATCTCGTATTATTTCTACTGAAGATGTACAGGTTACGAGAGATCTCACTTATGAAGAAGTACCCATTGCTATTCTGGATCGACAAGTTAGGAAGTTAAGAAATAAAGAAGTAGCTTTTGTAATAGTATTATGGAGGAACAAACAAGTAGAAAAAGTTACATGGGAAGCCGAAGAAGCAATGATATTGAAGTATCCTCATCTCTTCCAGACCGATGAGAAAGATGAAAATGTTGAGTTGAGGCGTTAACAAGTAAGTATAAGTCTATATGTTCAATGTGATTAATATTAGTAGTACTTAGACTTGAACTAGTTTGGGCTGGATAACCATGCTAACATTCGAGGATGAATGTTTTAAGGGGGGAAGGATGTAACAGCCCGTATTATGAATATGTTTGTTCTATTTTTATGATACTTGATATAGCCTTATAGTATAGGTGAGGGACCATGTTTCTTATATGATTAGCATTGGTTTAAACTAGATCGGAAGGTGATGTGATGCATTGCACGTTTCAGCATGTGTACTACAAGTTAACTCGAACGGGAGTATTGAAACTCGAGATAGTAAGGTGGTAATTAAGCTTAAAGTTCAAAGTTAAAGCAAAAGGGATTAATATTTAGAAAATGGAATAAAATAAGTGAGTTGCTTGCTTGAATTAACTAAGCTAGTAGGTGACAAGTAGGTGCATCACCTACTTTGACTTATTGACCAGTCCAACGGATCAAGTAGGTGCATCACTTACTTGAGCTATATGGATCTAGTTAAAAAGGCCAAGGTTTATGGATCAGATTTGGGCCTATGCGAATGGACTCACTTGAGGCCCAAACTAAGTTAAATAAAATGAAAATGGAATTAAAGCCCAACAACCAAATCTACCAAGGCCCAATATATTTAAGCCCAAGTGAAAGCAAGTAGGTGTATCACCTAGTTTGACCTTTTGAGCCACTTGATGTACATAGGCAGGTGCATCACCTACTTGACCAAATAGTGGCTGAAAATGGACCAAAAGAGGGAGGTTCTAGAGGATATTCTTAAAGGTGAAGAAAGCTCAATATAAGATATATTGGCTGCTATTCACACTCATTTTTAACACACAATATTGGCTCTCTCTCTCTCTTTTCTCTTAAGGATTAAAACAACAACCTTAAAGTTCCTTCTAGGGTTCTTGAAGAAATCCTCATATATGCAAACCAAGGTAAGAGAAGCACCTATGGATTTAGCTTAATTCTCCCATGGAAGATTAGAAAACATGTTATTCATGCTTAATTATAAGTACAAGGTTAAAATGCCTCGCATGGGTCATCCTCTTCTACCACTGATCAGTTGGTCATTCGTATCACATGCCTTATAAAGATCATAACACATAGAAAGGTAAAGACAAGAATGAAACATACATGATCCCACAAGAGTTAACAAAGGTGGTCTTTTGTTCTGATTTATGCACTCATATATTGATACTTGCTTTCATTCGAACTCTTATTTTATATATGTTATTGCCTTACTTATTCAGTACATTTTATCGTACTGACGTTCCTCGCGGGGGGATGCATTTCATGCTGTAGGTACAGGTACTCCACCTAGTAGACCTCCTCAATAGGAGCACACGACACTCAGCTAGTTTTTGTGAGCTCCAGGTTGATTCGGAGCTTTACTGAGTCCTTGGTAGATTCATTTTGGTATTGTATCATAGTTAAGGGTAAGGGGGGGTCTGTCCCGACCTACTCTAAGGTTTTCTATATTTAGAGGCTTTGTAAACTTATGCATATGGTTCAGTAGCGTCTTAACAAGTTGTGGCTTCAACGGCCAAGTCTTGTATATAAGTTTTGGGTCTACTTATGTTGGTTCGTATCACTGCATCCTATGTGAACTTGTCACCAGATTGTCATAGTTATATGCATAGTAAGCACAGGATACATGTTGGTTCTCTCGGGCCTTTAGGGCATCGGGTGCCTGTCTGTCTTAATGGGATTTGAGGCGTGACACTTTTATAGCTGAGTTGTTGAATCGAGGATCCTTTATAAATAAAAGTAAAAATAAAATATGTGATAAGTCACTTTTTATGAGAGTATTATTAAAAAAATTAGAGTACTTTTTATTAATTTGAAATATAACCATTTTTTTTACAATTTTAGCGTATTCTAAAATCACTTCCCTTAATGAAGGACCACTAATTAAGAAATAAACTTATAATCCAATTAATATTACATATCATTTTCTTTTTCATCAAAAAATATTTCACTTACAAGGAAATTAGTTTACGAACCAATTATTCTAATAATATATATACATGTCTCTTGTACTTTATTATTTTCTACAATAATTAAGGATTTCATTTATCATAAATTATCCATGTTTTTAAATTTGATGTTATATAAATAGATACATACATACGTACGTACGTACATACATATATACTTACGTACATATGTATATACATATATACAAATAAATATTTATAAGTAATACATATATATAAAAATATATATATATATATATATTATATATAATTCCACGTATTCTAGGATAGATTAATTATACCATTAATATATAACTTTATTATGTAATTTATATATATTTAGAGGTTCACAAAAAAAAAAATCATGTATGTCTTTATTATATCATATAAATTTTTATACTTTATTCACATATAATTAGGTATACACTCATAATATATATCTTGTATTTTTTAATTATATCACGAATATTTTTATTAATATTTACATATAACTAGTAAATATATCGAACTTCGCACGAACATAAAAAAAGTAGATTAAATACAACTCAAAAATTGTCACAAACCAAAATCGGGCCATGATGGCATCCACTACCACCCCTGATTTGACAAGCCTAAACTCATAAAGAAGTCAAGCCTAAACTCATAAAGAAGATGTGGAATACATAGTTTATATAATAACTATAATAATATTTGAAAGTTGAATAGAATATATAAAAGTCTTGGAAATGTTACATAATTGTACTGCAATACAAAAGATACAAAATAGGCCCAAAAGTGACCGAAAGACAAACAAACACAAGATCATAATCCCCTGGACCTCGTGTCACCTATATAGGAGCTCATATGCATAGAAAGTCATTTATACAGGGAACTGACTTTTCTAAAACACAAAGTTAGAGTCAGTACAAAATAAGGACAACAACAATTATTTGAATGTCGGGACCTGACAAAAATCTAAGTCTTCGACGACCATGGTAGATCCAACGCTGACTGAGGGTGGCTTGAATTGGGAGCTACATTAGAAAAAGATGTAGAAGTGTAGTATGAGTACCAAAATACAAGGTACCTAGTAGGCATCATTGTCTGGCCGAGCTAAAAAATATCAAATATATTGTAACACCTCACTATTTGAAAGAGCTAAAATTAGAAAGAACTAAATTGGAAATAGCAAAATCTAAAATCTTGCAAGTTATGCTTGAGTTTTGAATTTGGGGTCGACTTCCAAAAACCATAACTTTCAGTACAGGATTAGATAGGTGTCCTATAAGATATTAAATAAAAGGTTGGAATCCTCTTTCCAATGCCACCGAGTTTGCTAATTTTTGAGCTCGTATGAGGGAGATATGCCCATTTGAAGTCAGGCTGTTCATTTATGGAAACTTACCAAAAAATATGAGTGGTATTTTGGTCTTTTCCTTACCCAATCAGATTAAAATGAATTTTAGTAATATCTAGGGGTCTAACCTGATTTGGTTCACTTTTAACAATCCTAATTTACGCTAGGGTTTTAGAAAAACGTTCAAGAAGAGAAAAGAGGAGAAGATTCAAAGAGTTTGTCAAGTTCTTGAGGTTTTGTTGCAAATTTTCGCAAAGGGATTCATCGCTAAAAGGTTTGTGAGTTCTCATAGTATTGGGTTCGTTCATCCACACGCCAATCATGTTATTTTCAGCGAGATTTCATTCTTGAAGTTGAAGGATTTGAATTCTTGATGAGTTTTCTTCAAGTTTCATTCGTAATCTTGATTGTTGAGGCTCTGATAGGTTCTTGAGATAGAAGTTAGTGATTTGAGGGTTGTTTTGAATAGATTATCATGTACATATGTTGAGTATTCTATTATAAGTGATTGGGGAATAAACCATTCGATTCTAAGTGAAGTAGGGTAGAAAACAAAGAACAAAATTAGTTTGGTTTTCTAGGCAGGGGGCTGGTGCACCGCGCCAGCTGTGTGCCAGAGATGAGGTTCTGTAGTTCAAGAGCTGGTGCCTTGTGCCACTTAGTGCGCCAGGGTCGCCTGCCACCACCCGTTCTCCGTTGTTTAAGATTTCTTAGTTCTTTAAAAGGGTTCCCCTGCTCCCTATCAATTCTAACTACTCTAGACTACTTCTAAACATCTAGAAATCATTCATAACATGAAGCATAACCTTGAATTGATAATTAAAATTCAAGGTAGATTTAAGAGTCAAGTCTTGAGTGTTCTTCGAGTCATTTTAAGAAGTCTTTTACAATTTTTTTTTTAAAACTTGTTTTAAATTACTTGAGCACCCAGTTGAGAAAGAGTAGAGCTGAGTTAATTTTTTTAAGATGATATATGAGAACTAAGTATTTGTAAGAGCAATTTTTTTTACATTTAAGATGAGTGGAAACACTAATTTCCAAAGAGTTCATGAATAGTTTTCAGTACTATCTCTTTTAAGAGAAAATCTTTTGAGTAATAATGTCAAACTTGAGGAAGAGGAAATGTTTTCTTTAAAAACATAAGAGCTAAGTTATATTTCTGGGTGTAGTATTGAACACCGATATGGGGGAGAGTTCATATAACTCACAGCCCTAATAAACCATATAGCTAACGAGGGTAGAAAAGGTCATACTTTTCAGATGATTCCTTTATTTCTTTTTATCATAGACTAGTGTATCTTATTAGTTGAGGAGTTCTATACCCAGGAAAAGTATAGGACAACTCTTGCAGTGTGGGCTAGACGTTATATCATCACATACCTCATAGTGATGGTTGTCGGTTAGAGAATCTCCCAAACAAAGTTTTCTTTGTATTTTTGCATACAAATCGAGTTATATTGTATTTTCCAATACATTGAGTTATCATCTACTATTGTAAAAGCTTTTATTTATATTGCATTACTGTTATTTCTTTATATTGAATTGAGTTGAGGTTGAGTTGAGTTGAAATGAGGTAAGTTGTTTCTTCAATTCCAGTTCAAGCTTATATCTTGTTTTACATATCCCCTCACATGCTTGTACATTTCATGTACTGACGTCATTTGGCCTGCATCTTTTATGATGTAGATATAAGTAACCAGGATCAACATCCAGCGCTTCGTGATACAGTTGAACTCCAGAGTTGTTGTTGAGCCTCTTTGCTTCCGGAGGATACCTTGTTTACTTTTAGTCATTTCAATTTGTTATTTGGATGTTGTGGGTCTTGTTACGACGTCCATCTCAGTTAGTAGAGGGTTAATAGATAGATACACGTTAGTTCACGAGTCTTGTTCATTTTAGTTGTTATGTTCTACACTTGAGTTACCCTTGAGGCCAATTTGAATTTTTACTTCTAAATATTCTGTGTTTGCTTTTGAGACATTGATTAAAGTTGGGCAGTTTAGTTCATACTAATTATGAGTAAGTCTTCTGCTAAGGGTTAGGCCAGGCCAAGGATTCACTTGGTGTAATTAATGGTTCTCGAGAGCTGGCCACGACCAGGGTGTAGTCCCAGGGCGTGACAAACATGATATTAAAGCACATAGTTCAAGTATCCTAGGGTGTCTATGAAACCGTATATGTAGAATCCTAGTTATCAGTGTGAAGCGCGCCACATCTATAATTAAGAGGTTGTGACATTTAGAAACTATCTAAATTCTTTCATACACTTTTCGTGCGCTAGAGTTTAACTCTATAAAGTTTCTTTTTAAATTTGTGATTGCGCGCATCTTTCAGATAATGCTTCTATGACGAGTTGTCTGAGGTCGTCCTGCTAGGAGAAGTGTTGAGGATCAAGGGGTACCCAATGCACCAGAAGTTCCACCCCAAGAAGAGGTAACTAATGTTGAGTTCTGCGATGCTATCCAGATGTTGAGCCAAGTTTTGACCAACCAAGTTGGGCAAAAAGAGAGAATCGACAAGATGTGGTTGATACATCCATAGTCTGTGAGTTCTTAAGGATGAATCCTCCAAAATTCACAGGTTCAAGTATCACTAATGATCCGGAACGCATTATGGAGGAATTGCAGAAATTTCTAAGGTTATGCATGTTACTAATGTTGAGCGAGTGGAACTAGCTTCATACCAACTGAAGGGTGTTTTTAGGGTATGGTTTGACCAATGGAAGAAGAGTAGAGTTGAGGGTGCAACAATTGTGAGTTGGGCTGTGTTTGAAGGTGCCTTCATGGGGTGTTTCCGTGAGCTTAGAGAGTCAAAGGTAAGAGAATTACTCACTCTTAAGCAGGAATCTATGAGTATGCATGAGTACAACCTCCTGTTCACCCAACTTTCCTTCTATGATGTGGAGATGGTTGCTGATATGTGGAGTGGGATGAGTGTTTGTTTCTAGGCTATCTCATTTGTCAAGCAAAGAAGGTAAGGTAGCTATGTTGATACGGGAGATGGACATAGAAAGGTTGATGATCCATGTGCAATAGGTTGGGGAAGATAAGCTAAGTAATAGAGAAGTGTTTCAGAACAAGAAAGCTAAGAAACCTGGGAACGAGTCCGCACAACAGAAGAGTAATGCAAACCGGTTGTCTTTCAAACAAAAGCGAAATGGTCCTTCTCCATCATCTACTAGTGCACATGCACCAAGGAACAAAGGTGAGTTCAAGAATCAGAATTCGCAGAATTTCAGAGCTAGACCTGCACAGTCTTAGGGTAGTGTGGCACAAGGACGTAATTGGAATCCTGCATGTGCTATGTGTGGTAGTAACCACTCAGAAGTGTGTCGTGAGGGCTCCATTGGTTGTTTCAAGTTTGGTTAGAATGGTCACTTCTTGACAGAGTGACCAAAGAACAGGCAAAGGTAGTGGTAATGGGGGAAATATAGCCCAATCTTCTTCAGTGGCTCAACCAGACAGAGCTGCACCTAGAGGAGCTACTTCAGGAACAACCGGAGAAGCAAATCGCTTGTATGCTATCACTAGTTGCCAAGAGCAAGAGAATTTGCCAAATGTTGTCACTTGTATGATCAAAGTATTTACTTTTGATGTATATGCTTGGCTAGATCCAAGAGCGAGTCTATCTTTTGTGGCTCCTTATATTGCCATGAATTTTGATATTCTTCCTGAACAACTTTTGTGTATTCACACCTAACGGTGAGTCTATTCTAGTTGAGAGAGTTTATTCTGTTTGTACCATTTTCGTCAATCACAAGGATACCATGGCTGACTTACTCAAGTTAAATATTTTAATTTTTTCTAGGTATTGACTGGCTTCATGCATGTTATGCCTTAGTTGATCGTAGAACTCCAGTAGTGATGTTCAAGTTTCCTAATGAGCCAGCTATAGAGTGGGGGAGTAGTTCAGCAGTGTCACTGTCCCCCAAAACGAAATTCTCCAGTATTGTCAAACCCCCGAAAATGGAAATAACTAGTAGTATTTATAGAAACTAACTCCTAAACAAAGCAGGAAAACAAAATAAAGAAAATTGGGTAAGACACAATTTTCGATCGATGACCAGACCTATGCACCGTGGATCAGCCTACAGTCCGCGGTTAACATCTGTGGTTCAGCACGTAGAAAAAATTTCAAGGTCTTCAAACGATAGTCACATTTTTGGTTAGTGGCCTGGACTGCGGTCCGTCCTGCCCCTCCGTGGTTGAAGTACTAGAATTCCACTTTCTGATCAGAAATGACAGTCGTGCAAGAGGGTTTTTCATACACTTTATGATGCGTCATTTGCCTCCGTGACTCCACACTTGGTCAGCCTTCTTTGAACTCACACCCATGAACCATCACCTACGGACCGTCACTAGACCTACGGTCCGTGGTTTGGCTCCATCGACTGCTTCTGCTGCAACTTCAGTTCTTTTTCATCTCAACCATTTCCAAACCAATTTTCTACAAATATTGCATAAAACCATTATATTTAATTACAATATAGCCAAAGATACACACAAACTCTAAGTGAAATACATCAAAAATATTGTAAACTCACGGTATATGACCTACCAAAGTGTACACAGGGGTTTGTGGTATATTGTGATACGTCCACAGTTTTATTGGGTTGTCTATTGATGTAAAATGGCGAAGTTATAGCTTATGCCTCTGGACAACATAAGATTCACGAGAGGAATTACCCAACTCATGATCTAGAGTTGGCTGCTGTAGTATTGACTTTGAAATATGGTGTCACTATCTTTATGGTTTTATGTAGATGTGTTCACCTATCATAAGAGTCTTCATTACATATTCAATCAGAAAGATCTTAATCCCAGACAGAGGAGGTGGTTGGAGTTACTCAAGGAATATGGTATGAGTATTCTATATCACACAAGTAAGGCTAATGATCTTTTTGATGATTTGAGCAGCTTGTCTATTGGTAGTATCGCCCATGTTAATGAAGTAAAGAAAGTGTTAGTAAAAGATGTGCATAGACTTGCACGATTGGGAGTTTGAATAATCGATTCTAGTGAAGGAGGAGTAGTGGTGATGATTGGGGTTGAATCATCATAAGTGTCTGAAGTAAAATAGAAACAAGATCAAGATCCTATTTTGCTCGAATTGAATGCAAATATTTCAAAAGAAAAAAGTGATGTCTTTTGAACAAGGGGAGATGGTGTATTGAGATATCAAGGTATATTTTGTGTACCGAAGGTTGATGAACTCCAAGAAAGGATCATGGAAGAAGCTTATAGGTCAAAATATTCTATCCATCCTTCTTCCACTAAGATGTATCGCAACTCACGAGAAGTCTATTTGTGGAGTAGTATGAAAAGGGGTATTGCAAAATTCGTTACTAAGTGCTCGAGTTTCCAACAAGTCAAGGTAGAGCACTAGAGGTCTGGTGGTGTGTCTCAGAACATAGATATTCCAGAATGGAAGTGGGAGATGATCATTATGGGTTTATTACTTGTGTACCATGGTCCAACACGTAACATGATTGGATTTGGGTGATTGTAGATCAAATGACTAAATCAGCCCATTTCTTACTAGTAAAGACTACATTAACAGCATAGGATTATGCCAAGTTATATATATTCAAAAGATAGGCAGACTTCATGGAGTACCGGTCTCCATTATTTCAGATAGAGGTGCGCAATTCACCGCACATTTTTTGAAGTCTTTCTAGAATGTTTTGGGTCCTAAGGTAAATTTTAGTACTTCTTTTCATCCTATGACTGATGGTTAATCTGAGCGAAGGATTAAGACTTTAGAGGATATGTTGAGGGCGTGTGTGATCGATTTCAAGTGTAATTGGAGGATCAACTACCTCTTATTGAGTTTTCTTACACAAATAGTTATCACTCTAGCATCCAAAAGGCTCCCTTTGAGGCTCTTTATGGGAGAAGATGTACATCTCCTATTGGATGGTTTGAGGTTGGTAAATTTGGGTTGATAGGACCAGATTTGGTTCATCAAGCTATGGAGAGAGTAAAGACTATTCAAGAAAGGTTGAAAAAAATACAGAGTCTTCAGAAATCCTATATAGATGTTAGGAAAAGAGACTTAGAGTTTGAGGTATATTATTTGGTTTACTTGAAGGTTTCACCCATGAAGGGTGTTATGAGATTTTGGTAAGAAGGCAAAACTTAGTACCCGGTATATTGGTCCTTATAGGATATCCAGGAGGATTAGCAATATAGCATATGAGTTGGAGCTACCATCAGAGTTAGCAGCAGTTCATCTGCTATGCCACATTTCAATATTGAAGAAGTTTATGGGAGATCCTTAACTTATTATACCGACCGAAGACATTGGTATTAAGAATAACTTATCTTATGAGGAGATTTCCGTTCAGATTCTGGATCGTCTGATTCGTAAGTTGTGAACCAAGGAGGTAGCATCCATCAAGGTCTTACGGAGGAATATGTTTGTTAAAGAAGCTACTTGGGAGGCTGAGAAGGATATGAAGAAGAGATACCCACATCTCTTTGAGTTCGGAGAAATTCCAAATCAAGGTACTACTCCTTTACTTTGCATTTATTTTAGTTGAGATGATGTGTTACTTTGCATATTGGGTGTTTGAGCTGGGTGTTAGATGTTACTACCCTTAGTCTACTTAGAGTACGCTCATTCAAGGATGAATATTACCAAGGGGAGATACTGTAACACCTAGTTATTTGAAAGAGCTAAAATTAGAAAGAACTAAATTGGAAATAACAAAATCAGAGACTTTGCAAGGTATGGCTGAGTTGTGAATTTGGGGTAACCTTCAATCGACCATAACTTTCAGTACAAGATGAGTTAGGTGGCTCATAAAATTTCAAATTAAATTTCTTGGAATCCTCTTTCCAAACCCACCGCTTTGCTAATTTTCCAGATCGTATGAGGGACATACACCTATTTGAAGTAAGGTTGTTCATTTAAGGGAAGTAACCCAAAAATATGAGGAGTATTTTGGTCTTTTCCTTCAGGTTAAATTTTTTTTTTAATATCTAGGTTTCTAAACTGATTTGGTTCAGTTTTTAACGTCCTAATTTACGCTAGGGTTTTAGAAAAAAGTTCAAGAAGAGAAAAGAGGAGAAAAGAGGAAAAGATTCAAGGCATTCGTCATGTTCTTGAGGTTTTGGCCAAGGGTTTGATCCCTAAAAGGTATGTGAGTTCTCATTGTGTTGGGTTTGTTCACCCACACACCGATCATGTTATTTTCAGCGTAATTTCACTCTTGAAGTTCAACGACTTGAGTTCTTGATGAGTTTTCTTAAAGTTTCATTCGTAATCTTGATTGTTGAGGATTGGATGTTTTCTTGAGATATAAGTTAGTGACTTGAGGAATTTTTTGAGTAGATTATCGTGCACATATGTTGAGTATTAGATTATAAGTGATTGGGGAAGAAACTATTCGATTCTAGGCGAATTAGGGTCAGAAAATGAAGAATAAAATTTGTCGGGTTTTCTGGGGAGAGGGTTGGCGCACTGTGCTAGAGAAGATATTCTATACTTCAAGGGCTGATAACCTGCGCTACTCAGTGCACCAGGGTTCCCTATCCCCACCCGTTCTCCGTCGTTTAAGTTGTCTGAGTTCTTTTAAAGAGTTCTCCCACTCCGTATCGATTTTAACTATCCTAGACTACTTCTATAGATCTAGAAATCATTCATAACATGAATCATAACCTTGAATTCATAATTCAAATTCAAGGTAGAGTTAAGAGTCAAGTCTTGAGAGTTCTTCGAGTCATTTTAAGAAGTCTTTTACAAATTGTTTTAAAACTTGTTTTAAGTTATTTGAGCACTGACTTGACAAAGAGTAGAGATGAGTTCATTTTGTTTAAAATGATGTATGGAAACTAAGTATTCCGAAGAGAAAATGTTTTTAGATTTAAGATGAGAGGAAACACCGATTTCCAAAGAATTCATGAACAGTTTTTAGTACTATCTCTTGTAAGAGAAAATCTTTTAAGTAATAATCTCAAAGTTGAGGAAGAGGAAATGTTTTTCTATGTAATATATTTGGGAGTAGTATTGAGCACCTATATGAGGGAGAGTTTATTCAACTCACAACCCCCATAAACCATGTAGCCAACGTGGGTAGAAAAGGGTCATACTTTTTAGATGATTCCTTTATTGATTTTAAGCATAGACTAGTCGATTGACTTAGTTGAGGAGTTCTATACCGTGGCAAGTATTGGACAATTTTGGTAGCATGGGCTAAACGTTGTATCATCACATAGCTCATAGTGATGGTTGTCGTTTGAGAATCTGCCAAACAAAGTTTACTTTGTATTTTTGCATAAAAATTAAATTATATTGTATTTTCCAATACATTGAGTTATCATCTACTTTTTTTAAAGATTTTCTTTATATTGCATTACTGTTCTTGCTTTATATTGAATTGAGTTTAGGTAGAGTTGAGTAAAGACAAGGTAAGTTGATTCTTCAATTATATTTCAAGCTTATGTCATGTTTTAGATTTTCCCTCACATGCTTGTACATTACATGTACTGACACCATTTGGTCTGCATCTTTTATGATGGAGATACAGGTAACCAGGATCAGCATCCAGCGCTTCGTTGATCCAGATGAGCTCTAGAGTTATTCGTGAGCCTCCTTGCTTTCGGAGGATCCCTTTTTTACTTTCAGTTATTTCAATATGTTATTTAGATGTCGTGGGTCTTGTCTGAACGTTTATCTTAGTTAGTAGAGGCTTCATAGATAGATAGATGTTAGTTCATGAGTCTTGTTCATTTCAGTTGTTATGTTTTAGACTTGAGTTGCCCTTGAGGCCATTTTAAATGTTTATTTCTAAAAATTCTGTGTTTGCTTTTGAGACATTGAGTAAAGTTGTTTTCTTAAGTTTATACTAATTATGAGTAAGTTTTCCGCTACGAGTTAAGCCAAGCCAAGGGTTCGCTTAGGGCCATAATTGGTTCTCGAGTGCCGTCCACGTCTAGGGTGTTGGCTCGGGGCATGGGATAAATATATATATATATATAAGCACGATTACACTAACAAGTCAAGGGAAAATCAAAGACACAATAACCATACGATAGAGTACACATAGATAATATCACAATTCAATAACAAGTTTCACACGAACCACTTACCAATCAACACACTAAAAGGCCAATTCATATGGTAGTACAATGCATAACCCCAAGTAAAAAAAATTCATAAGCCCAGAAATAACATCGAGCCGCCTGTAATGATACCTCAAGCTTAACCGAATGCCTATAACCCGAATAGATGCATCCACAGGACACCTATGATGGCACGTCGAGCTTACCAATAACTCAAATAGATGTATCAAGCGTCCTCTTGGGATGATACATCGAGCTTATCAAAAATGTAAATCAAAATAATAAAATGTAACTCGTGTCTAAGTGTGCCACCCAAAATGGTACATTAACCTAATCAGAGTATAAGTAGCCGAAAGATGTATATAGAGTAAAAAGGGCCTTTTTACCACTTTTATGCCAAAATGTGTCTCGAGGACTTCCAACTCATTAAGAATAATTTCCTTTCACAAATAAAGTCATTTACATCGTAATAATTCAAAAGCATTATTCCATCAAAAGAATAATCATAATCTAATCATACTATACACACGGAACAAGGTAGGTGTCACGACCTGAGTCTACACTTTGGACGTGGCCGGCACTCCAGAACCATTGTTGGTCTCCAAAAGAACCCTCATACTGGCTGATTACAAGAAGAAGACTAACAAATGCATGCTAAGCTTAAAACTGAATTTAATTCATTAAAGTCAGCTACTCAACATTTAAAAAAGTCTGAACATTATTCAAAAGAAAGTAAATACAGAAAACTCTTCAACTATTTCTATCTATGCATCCTCTACTAATATAGAAGGATTCGGGACAAAACCCACTACATATCCAAGCTACTAAATGTAATGTAAAGGTGAAGTCCTCTGGAATATAAAAAGGCTCACCGAAGTTGGTTTGTATATCACATAACCTCAATGAAATGCCTATTGATGATCCTGAATACATGTATCTACATCATCAAATGATGCTGGAAAAATATTTTCAGTATATTGAATGTACGAGCATGTAAGGGGAATTTTGAAGCACAAACATAATCTTGAACAGATAAAAATTAAACATACTTAACTCTTCTCATCTCACCCAACTCGACTCAACTCAAGAATACTCAACTCAAAGAACTGATGGCCAATGCAAATTGGCGATGGAAGGGAGCGAAGGGCGGATCGCCCACTTGGTTGGCGAGGCGCGAATTACTCCTAAAATGGCTCTGAAGGCCAAAAATTGGACAACTATAAATAGAAGTTTTAAATGAAGTTCCACATTTCTGATTCCACAATTCATAGACTTTTAGTTTTTCTTTGAGTTTTTGAGTTCCTATTGAAGAATTTGAAGCTTTTGATACACAATTTTGAGGAATTGCAATTGGGTTTTTGAGTTTATTCAATTTTGGAGCTTTTTTGAGACTTGGAAACTTTTACCCAAATCATGGCTAATATAGTTGGTAATTGTTTCTCTCTTTTATAATGTGTAGCTAAAACCATAATTCTTGGGATGTGATCATGTGATTATTGGCTTATTAGCTTATGGGTATTGTTGTTTAATGATTTAAATATTGTTTTAATGTGGGTTTAATTGATAGCTTAGTAATAATTCATGAATATTAGTTGCAAATACAATTTTAGCTTAGTGTTTTGGGCTTGCTCGAGAGAGAGGTTCTAAATCCATGGTTATCGATTGATGATTGTAGCGTGTGGGTTGTCATGGGTTCAGCTTAAAAGAGTGAATCTTATCTCACCCCTACCTATCTAGCTAGAGAGAGTAGATAAATTAAGGTTCTGTGTTGTTTTATAGTGTTAAGCTATTCGAGGTTCGAGAGAACTCGTTTGAACCGTAATAGTTGTTCAAGAGAAAACTATTGCACTTATAGTCTACCCTACGCACAATGATTCAGCAAATTATTGATAAACTTCAATTACCCATATAGTATAATTATCCTATAATCGATCACATCTCGAGAATTCCAATTATGCCCCCTCTGGCTAGTGGGCCTTCAGGTACTTCTGGACCTTCTTCTTCTGAGACCCCTAGTACATCTGTTGCACCCCCTCCCACTATATCTCCTGATGCTCCTATCACCCGGGCTTTGCATTACAAGATGGTCCATTTGGCTTAAACTTCTGATATACGTGCCTCCCGGGTAGAGGCCGCTATGGTCTGGATAATAGAGCGGGCTATTGATACTGCCTTAGCCCCCATTAAGGCTGAGATGAGGGAGTATGGTGTTAATATTGAGGGCCATAAGTTGGCCTTTGATGCCCTGACTGTGAGAGTAGAGGAGTGTGAGAAGGTCTAGGTAGTTACAGATGTTGTGACGGCCTTGAAGGCCGATTTTTTGGGGCTGCATAGAGATGTGGATGAGCTGAAGTCCACTGACATATCTATGATGTTCAAGAAAGTGGAGCTTCTCGACATGCCAAGTGTAGATATTCCAGCTTGTTCTGAGGTGCCTCCGACTACTACAAGAGATGACACTAGAGCCGATGATGTTGTTGCTGAGTCCTAGGCTGAGACAAATGAGGAGCAGTTTGGTGTTTATGAGGAGACAGTCTGTGATGATTTAACTGAATTGGAGGGTTCTATCCCTTTAGGACACGTCTTTGGTGGGCTCTAGTGAAACCAAGGATGATGAGACACCGACCACTGATGCCCAGACAAAGGGAGTTGCCGACATGCAAACTTCACCCCAGGCCTATTGTAACGACCCTAAAAACGAACTAGTGAAACTAGAGCCTCACATGTGAGTTTGGAGTTGAGAACTTGATGAAATGATGAGAAATGACCGTGACGTCCGGAAACTAGTCATTTGAACTAGTGAGTTGTAAGGGTCAACTTTAAATGGTCATATCTTTTAGCTCAAAATG
>JAJONZ010026976.1:0-16084 GCA_029582445.1 Solanum paucissectum
CAAATATAAAAAGTGAGTAAATTATATATAATACGAAAATGTAATGCAAAGTTTTAAACAAATAAATAACTAAATAAGTAGAGACTAGAGACTAATTACTCACAAAATAAATAATTAAATGCAAACAAATAAATAACTAAATGAAAAGTGAATTGGAACGAATGTACCAAACGTCTACTTAAAAAAGTAGACGTGTATGACCGGAAGGCGAAAATAGAAAGTTGAATTTTGAAGCTCCAATTTTCAAAGACCAAATTCGTAATTTAAACGAGAATAAGAGATTAGAGACTAAAGAGTAGAGAGAGTAAAAGATAATATTTTTGTGAGTGAAAAGAATGAAAGATTGGGGGTATTTATAGTTAAAAAAAAAGGATGAAAATGTAGTTTTTAGAAGGTTGGGATATTAAAAAAAGTTTGGGGGAGGGGTAGGGAGGTGTAAAGGGGAGTTATGAGGGTGAAAGAGCCGTTGGTGGGGCCCAAAAGCCGTTGCCCAACGGCTCTCAATGGCTATAAATTATAATTTAATTAAGATTTAAAAATAAAATAAAATAACGGACCGGACCGGAACCGGGACTAACTGGACCGGACTAACCGGTAAATCTCGATTTCCGTCTCGTTACCCCTCCCGGACCCGCTACGTTCCGGACTAAACCGGGACTAACCGGAACCGAGACGGAACCGGTAACGGACCGGAACCGGAACCAAAACCGGCACCTCCCGGTTCCGTTGCCAGCCATACGTTCCCTATAAGATTTTCTCGATACGCAGGGTCCGAACTCGAAACATCTAGTTAAGAATGAAGCAATTCATGTATAACATAATTTTTCGTTTTTGTCCCGCCCTGTATAGCCAACATTCTTCTGCTTCTAATCACTCGGCCTCCCTGACACCAGAGACAACAAATTCAAGTGAGAAGGATTGACCATAGCTTTGCTTGAAATTGAACTTGTTTCATAACCTTGAAGTTATGGATCTTGTAAGTTTCAACGCTCTTTTTAGATCCCTTCTTCTTATTATTATTATTGAAGAAGTTGTATCTTTAGTTTTTTTCAGAATATTTCTTTATTAGATGGTGAGTCATGTTAATTTGTCAAACACCATTATAGCTCAACAAATCCAAGGGATAATAAGTAGGTGGGGTGGAATTTTGAGATAGTTTGTTTTAATATTTGGGGACCATGCCCTATTATTTCCAAAACGAGATATAAGTAGTTTGTCTCATATGTGAATGTCGTGACTTTAATTTACTTTTACTTGGGTATTTGGTAATGGATGGGAAAGCAACAATATTCCCACCCTCACCTATCTTCAGTTAACTCTTACTCATGTCAATATATCATATTACCATTCTTTCTAATAGGGAGAATAAGAGTAACTCACGATCACAAACACCATTAACGCAACTTTCTTTCTTCTTTTCCAACGAGATCCCGTTAGTTGAGGTTACTATTTCGGTTCAGATTCTCTTTTAACAGAAGGTTTTGCCATTTAAAGTATCATTCATGTCCATGTTCTATTCTCTCTTTCTTCACGATTAAATATTTGATTACATTCATTAATAATTTTTACTTTTGTTGAGAATATGTCTCAGGATATTGCAAAAATAAATTTGTTAGCTAATTTCAAGATTTTTAAATTATTTTATTAGAGTCCTATGTGACTTTGAATTTAGGAGTTAGTTCTTTTATTTGTTATTTAAATTTTACTGATAAGTTAGTAGCATATTTTTCTATTATTAGTTAGGAATTATATCTATAAATGTATGTCTCTGAATTATTAATAAAATAATTTCCTTTGACAATTATGGAGTATTTTTTTCTCTCAAAGTTTTTCTCTGTTATTTTCTTAATTTCTTTATTAAAAAAAACCAACAATTGGTATCAGAGCCTTCTTTTTGAGGGACCTGTGAGTAGAAAAATGGATTCCAAAAATAGTTTTTCATGAATGGCTCCTCCTATTTTTTATGGTGAGAATTATCAACTATGGGCTGTGAGAATGAAAACTTACTTGAAGACTCTTGATCTTTGGGAAGTTGTGCAAAAGGATTATGAAATTAAACCGCTGCCATATAATCCCACCGTGGCGCAAATCAAGAGTCACAAGGAAAAGAAAATCATTAAGTCCAAAGCAAAAACAACTTTATTTGTTGCTGTTTCGACAACTATTTTCACGAAAATCATGACTCTCACATCACCAAAATAAATTTAGAATTATCTGAAAAAAGAATATGCTGGAGATGAAAGAATACTAGGAATTGAGATATTAAATTTAATGAGTGAATTCAAATTGCAGAGAATGAAAGAGTCAGAAACAGTGAAGGAATATTCTGACAGATTGCTTGGTATTGTAAACAAGGTAAGATTACTAGTCACTGAATTTAAAGATACAAGAATTGTTGAAAAATTTCTTGTTACCGTGCTCGAAAGATATGAAGCATGTATAACTACCTTGAAAAACACACAAGATCTGTCCAAAATTACCTTGGCAGAATTGTTAAATTCTTTACAGGCTCAGAAACAAAGGACACTTTTGAGGCAAGATGGCATGGTTGAAGGAGCATTAGTAGCCAGTCACAAAACTTTTGCAAGGGTAAATTTTAAAAAAATTATCCACCTTGTCAGCATTGTGGAAAAAATGGACATCCTCCATATAAATGTTGGAAAAGATCAGATGCACAGTGCAAGATCTGCAAACAACTTGGTCATGAAGTTGTGATTTGCAAAATCAAATTTCAAAAAGATGAAACAGTTGCCCAAGTCACTACTGAAGAAGAAGAAGACCACTTATTTGTGGCAACTTGTTTTTCAACCAAAAAGATCTGATTTTTGGATGATTGATAGTGACTGTACAAACCACATGACATATGAAAGAAATCTTTTTAAAGAGTTCATTCCAATGAAAAATAAGAAAGTCAGAATTGAGAATGATGATTGTATTCCTGCAAAAGGAAAAGGGTATATATTAAAACAAATGCAGGTACAAAATTAATTTCAGATGTTCTTTGTGTGCCTGATATTGATAAAAGTTTGTTTAGTGTTGGTCAGTTAATAGAAAAAGGATTTAAATTATTATTTAGAGAAAAATATTGTCGAATCTTTGATTCTACTAAGCAAGAGATTTTACAAGTTGAAATGAGAGGTAAGAGCTTCTCATTTAATCCAATTGAAGATGCACACAAGCCTTGCAAGACAAAAGATGAATTGACAGATTTGTTCACAAGCTCAATTTCAGATGAGACTACAATCTACAATTCCTGATCCAAGAAGGAGTGTTGAGAATATGTCTCAGGATATTGCAGAAATAAATAAGTTAACTATTTTTAGGGTTTTTAAATTATTTTATTAGAGTCATATGTGACTTGAATTTAGGAGTTAGTTCTTTTATTTGTTATTTAAATTTTACTGATAAATTAGTAGCATATTTTTCTATTTTTAGTTAGGAATTATATCTATAAATGTATGTCTCTAAATTATTAATAAAATAATTTCCTTTGACAATTTTGCAGTATTTTTTCTCTCAAAGTCTTTCTCTGTTATTTTCTTAATTTCTTTATTAAATATTAAAAAAAAACAACTTTTGGGGAGAATATGCTATGATATTTGCATTGCTTTGTAGATTGGTATGTTGGTTGAGTTAGGCAGTATACGTTCAGAAGAAAATGTTACCTAGAAACTAATGTAGTTTATGGTTTCGACGCTAAATCTAGAGCTTATGGCCTTAAACTAATTAATTCACCTTTAATTTAAACAATAATAAGGGAGTAAGATGAGTTACCAGATTAATCCAAAATTCGTGGCAAAAAAAAATTTGAAAGAAAAAGTAAGGAAAAATAAGAACAAATGCCTCTAATATTAAACGAGCATAGATTTTTCTTAAAAAATTAAAATTAATATAGGCTAGAGGACGACCAAAGAAGGATGTGAACAAATTAAGCTATTGATATAGGAAAGAAGACTAATGTGAAAAAGTCTATCATTCTGCAAGTCAATGATGTTAGTTCATCTCCAACGGCGAATCCAATGAAGGATATTTCGAGGTTTTGTTCAATATTATGGAGGATATATATGTTGTACTATTCTCTAGACCATACACTAAATAGTAGACTTATAATTATCATAAGAGAATGGAATCCTGAGTTCAATTTTGATGATCTCTAAGTCATATTCGTAGTATCTTGAGCTTCCTTCTTTATGCTGATGAATGTATTACGAGTATAGAAAGGATATCATATGCAAAGATCCTAGTGATGATGGATGTCGTAAATTGCACGAGAGAACGTTTGAACAAACTGTAACATATGACGGGAAACCTACTTATGACTTTACATGCCTTCAAATAGGACATTCATATCAATATGCTCTAGCTAAAAGTAAAGCCAACATATAAGGAGAACATAGAGAAACATGTCAAGGATAAGGTAAACCAAATCAATATGGATGGAAGAAAGCTCAAATGGAAAACGTGTTTCATAGTAACATTTTAAACTATGAAACTGAGTTGAAAGAAGTTTCCCTATTTTATATATTCATGGGCCAAATTGCAATGACATTTTAACATGAGTATCTTTTTTTTACAATCAACAATTTTTTTTGATTAATACTAGGGATCCATATAGTTTATGACATAGATATAGCTAGCATGCAGGGGTGGATCTACGTACAAGTTAAGGGGTTCGAACTCCCTTCGTCGAAAAATAACACTATATATACAAGATCAAATTTTATTATGACGAGTATATATATTATAATGAACCCCTTTAAAAACCAATGAGAAGCTTAGCTCAGTGTTTAAGTGGGTTCAAACTCACAGTTAAGACTCGCGTTCGACTCTTGCAACCTGCAAAACATTTTCTGTTGTTTTTGCTTGGCTTTCCCTTAGTAGGGACTGAGAGGGGCTTCATTAGGATTAGTAAGGTAAGGCCTAGTCCCCCTTGCTTGTACTTATTCTTATTGATATTTTTTATGTTTAATAAAAGGTTGCTAGACACTGTCTAGTGGTAAATTTGCTTTAAAAAAAACATTAAGTTTTATCGAATTAAAAACGATGAATATCCTTTTAAAAATATCTACTTAATTGAATTTTCTTTCTTTAATTTCATGGAATTTCTTTTCTACTTTCTAATTTTATCCTAAAAAGATGCAAACTATATTAAATTTAATTGATTTATTCATTATTTAACTTTTTTAATGACTAACTTAGTAAATTAAACTAAAAAATCGACGATGTCATTTATGATTTGTTTACCTTTTTATTATACATCATAATATTAGTGACTTAATCCTTACAATATTTCAAAGATTTTTGGTGATCTTCAAAGTAGTATAATTAAATGGGCACTAATTCAGAATTTAAAAAAAAATTCAAAATAAAATAGAATACTATAAAATAATAGAAAAGAAAACACAAATTTTTTTTTTTTTTTTTTTTATGGAGTAGAATAAAAGTAGAAAGACGCAAAACGAGGAACCACAAGTCTACTTAAATTTGGCGCGTCAAAACTAGCATGTTTTCTTAGCTCTACTACATTAAAAATATTGACTTTATTATTTTGTAACAAATTAAATGGCAGGTTAATTAGTACAAAGTATCCAGGCAGTAGGCACGATGATTTTTGCATATGCACTGGTAAGTTCCCTACTCTTTTTGTAATTATTGTTGTAACATCTCCACTCCCTTTCATTTTAAAACTCATTACATGCGCTCATCGTCAATCCCATTCTACTATTCTGTTACTACAAATTCTTGTCAATCTCGAGGAACATTGAAGACTTGAAATTACATCGATAGATCAAACATTTTTCTTCCTCACTATTATCTCGAGAGAAGCAATCGACTTGGGATGATGTCATTAGTTCTTTTCTTCTCTTTTCCTAAGTCTTCCATCGTTGCAAGCCCCATTCATTCGACCCAAGCTTTCTTTCGATTACGTCTGCTTCCAATTCTGTTATTCCGTTAGCCTTAATTAGTCGTTTAGTCAAAGCCGTACGTATGCCCCTTTCGAATCGTTATATCATTCGAAGTGGGATCTAGGGTTGCGGGCAGAGAACTATTGGTATAGCAAGTTCATGTGCTTGCGGTTGGGTTACTACTGTTGACATCCTTTAAAAAGGTGCAACGTCGCGGTGACTCAAAAAAAATCAATTTAAAAAATATTACAATTTTAAAAAAGGGAAAAAATAATTTAATAGAGTCGCCACCTAATTTTAGGAAAACTAGGAAACCTATTAATTAATTAACTAAAAAGAATGTCTACAAAACCAATAGATTCTAGGTAAAAGGTTCAAGTGATTCCGAAGGGAAGGTGTTAGGCAACCTTCGAAATCCACAATTGTGGCTCCTGACTGGATTAATTTTTTTTCAAATTGAGGAGGAAATAAAACAATAGACAAGTAAAATAAACATGTAATATAAACAAATAATCAAGTGAAAGATAATACGAGAAACGACCTAATGTTTGCCAATCATTAACAATACACACAATAATGAATAAAAAAATCGAACTTCATTCGTATAGCTTCTTTGGAAAGCGACTCCGGAGTACCCGTAAACACACTTAGTAAAGTGTTAGTAATAAATAAATATTAACTGAAATAAATAAAAGAATAATAACTAAAACTTGCCAAAATTATAAAAATAATAATAATCAAGAGTAAGACCCTCTAAAATCTGAGATTTTCCAATGAGAATTATTAACATATCAATAATTGAAAAATAATAATAACAAATGAAGATAGATTTCATGTAATAACGATTATATATATATATATATATATTATATTAGCATCTGTTACATAAGGCCCTGAAGCCACAGAATCACAACTAGTAGTGTGATTTGGTACATTAGAGTGGATTATACTTAGATTGCCTAATTTACTACGATTATCACTAGTAGTTATATCACATAAACACCTTCTTTATCGGCTTCTAGCTTCTGTAGCTCTGCGAGAGTTGGTGTTGGCAAAATATATATATTATTGAAGGTTGGCAGATTGCATTCCTGGGTCGCCAAAAGAGTCAGCTACTTTGTTCCCTTGACGGAAATTATGCCGCAGTACTGGATTCCCCAACTCCCTCAATAGTTGTCTGCAAGATAATGTAACTGAGTGAAAAACATGCTGAGATTTATCTAGAAGAGTTAGTACCTCTATCGCATCCGTTTCTACTTCAAGCGGGATGAAGCTGTTTGTGGCAACCAAGAGGAGGCCCTCATAAAGAGCCATAAGTTCCGCCATAGTGTGACTTATAGCGTGGATGTTTTTAACGAAATCGATGACCCAATTTCCAGCCGTATTTCTAATAACTCCTCCTATGCCTCCATGATTTGAAAATTTATTAAAAGCTCCATCAATGTTTAATTTATAATAGTTCATAAGGGGTTTATACCATCTAATATTGATTTCCTTATACCTTGTCGTTTCCAAGTTATTGTAAGTTGAAAACTTATATTCCTGGGCTCTCATAGAGATGATGTGAGATTTGATAGGAATATTAGAGAGGTTAAAGGTGTTGTGATTTCTGATGATCCAAAAACTCTGTCCAGTTGATATGTTTGAGGTGAAGAGGGATATTGAGTTTATTGACGATGTGGAGAACAGTGCTCATGGTGGCTACTGATAAAATTGAGATTTAGGCCCATGTCTAGCCAAAATTTCTTGGCGATAATACAGTCAAAGAAAATGTGAGTAGGCGACTCCTCAACCTGGTGACAGACAGAACAATTGGTGTTGATCGGAATGCCAATACGGTGGAGATAGGATTTAGTGGGGAGCTTATTGTGAGAGCACAACCAAAGGAAGAATTTAATTTTATTAAGAGTGTTTAAAGACTAGATCCAAGAAAAGTTGTGGTTAATGGTAGAATTTATACTAGGCTTGAAAATTTAGTAAGTAGAATTGGTAGTAAAGAGGCCATTCGGATTAAGGGGCCAGTAAGGAATATCAGGGTTTGAGGGGTCGCTTGCTGGGGAGATTAAGCTAGCCAAAGCGATGATGTCATTGTCGAAAGTAAAAGTGAGCCTACTCCAATTCCAAGCAGGGGCGGAGCTTGGACACCCTTCGTTAAAAAATTATACAATATATACACATAAAGTTTTGATTTATATTGGTATAAATTGTATTTTGGACACTCTGAAATAACAAAGTAACCCATAGTGGAGATGGTTAGAGCAGTTGCAATTCCACTCGTTGACCCAGTTCGATTCCCCGCATGATCGTTTTCATTTTTCTGTAATTATTTTGCCTTCTTGAAGTTTGTAAGTAAATAAACATGCATATGTTTTACATAAATGTTTAGTAGTTTGGTGGTAAATAGTGTCATGTTTGTCTTGAGTGATACAAGTTTGAATCTCACCTCCAACAAGGATTTTTTTTCAATTAAAATTATTATTTTTCCTTAAATTTTAATACATTTTCCTTGTGGAATAAGATTTCCTTATATTTTAATACATTTTTCTTAAATTTTAATACATTTTCCTTTTGGAATAAGGTTTTAATTGAAAAAAATCCTTAAATTTTATTACCTTTTTGGAATAAGATTTCCTTATATTTTAATACTTTTTTCCTTTATGGAATAAGATTTTCTTAAATTTTAATACATTTTCCTTTTAGAATAAGGTTTGCTTTCTATATAAATAGGAGACCCATTTACCCAAATTATATCACAATATTAGTAAAAATAAAATCTCTATAAATCGTCGTTTTTCTTTTAAAAAATTACTATTCAAAATTTGGACCCCCTTCATAAATTTCTGGCTACGCCACTGATTCCAAGCATGTCCATTCCAGAGGTCGGCAAACATAAGGTTA
Source organism: Solanum paucissectum (assembly GCA_029582445.1). Classification (NCBI taxonomy): domain Eukaryota; kingdom Viridiplantae; phylum Streptophyta; class Magnoliopsida; order Solanales; family Solanaceae; genus Solanum; species Solanum paucissectum. Next base: position 8,805 of record JAJONZ010026976.1, read on the forward strand.
CTTTCTTGAAAGGGAGGGGGCCGTGAACGAGGGATCGGAGAGGGGGGGAGGGGATTAGGGATCCATCGAGAAGTCCAAAGGTTAATGAATTTCCCCGTACCCAGTTTCCAAGCTAATTAAACCTTGGGAGAAAATTCTACTTCCCTTAAAGGATATTTTTCCAAACGAACGAATGGGAAGATTTGGGGGTATTAGGCTTATATTTGTCTGCAAAGACTTTTGCCCAAATGGAGTGAGGGTGAGAGAGGATCCTCCAAGTCAAACAAGTAAGTTGGGTCGTGTTCTTATTGGCCGCCTTATGAAGCCCAAGCACACCAAAATTGATAGGGAGAACTCGTAAATCGATAGATAATTTTTTCATTTGCCAGTTCCAACATAAATTTCATGTAACTTTACAAACAATATTTTAAAGTAGTATACACTAGCTAAAAAAAAAACAGTAACCAAATTGCAATATATAACTTGCCAAAATTCTAAAAATAATAATAATAAAGTGCATGAAATCTAACTTAACATATCAAGAGCAAGACCTACTAAAATCTGAAATTTTCCAATGGGAATTATCAAAAGAGGAGATAACAAATCAATAATTGAAAAATATTAATAACAAATGAAAATAACTTCCAACAGTTCTTATTAATAAAAAAATAAAATAAGGTAATAAAAATTGGACAAATATCAGTTAATTAATAATTAATCTAGTAACATGAGGAACAAAAATAATTTAAGCAAAAATACAACCATCATAACTATAGCTAAACAACGCACAATCGATGAAATAAACAATAAAATCATATGATAGAGACAGAAAACAAGAACTAAAATTCACGAGAAAAAACCCAACAATAACACTCTCTTCGTTTCACAAAGAATGATCTAGTTTGACTTCTCACGGAGTTTAAGAAAAATAAAGAAGACTTTTAAATCTTATAGTCCTAAATTAAAGTTATGTCAAATGTACAAAATTGTCCTTTAATCTTGTGATATTAAATATATCACGTGAAAAACTGAAATTAAAATGTTAAAAAAAAAAAAAAAGGTTATTTTTTTCTAAACAAACTAAAAAGAAAATGAGGTAATTTTTTTGAAATGGAGAGAGTAGTTAATATGAAATGAGCAGAAAACAGTTTAGAATATGACTGTCACTTATCCGGCCAGATCTAGAAGGGAGAGGCTTGTCGGAGTATTGCGGGTTTCACTAGACTTCGAGAGCTCTTGGTTGCTACGTGGGTGCTCGCCGGAGTGGGGGCTGCTTCAGCGAGCTCTCGTTTGTTGCGGCGGAAAAAGGCCGGAAAGGGTTGGGGTTGTTTGGAGCTGCTGTTTGTGGGTTTCTTGTGGATTGTTGGAGTTGTTTTGTCGTAGTGACTGTTGTGATAGGGTGGGGGTTGCTTGGCTGGCATTTCGCGAATAAAAGGGTCGTTGGCGGTGGCTGTTTTTCTGGTTGTTTTTAATGGAGTTTGTTTGTAGACTGATCGGAGATGGCGAATAGGAGAGGCTGTGTGGTGTTTGCTGGCAGAAAACGGGAGGAGTAATGGGTCTGTTTGTTCACTGGTTTGGGTGGAAAATGGGCATTGATCGGCGGTTAACATTCTATGAAGTTCACACTTTAAAGAAAGCTCAACTGCAAATGGTAAGCATTTTCGACTAAAATCTAAATTAAAAGAGACACAAACTCGATTCAAACACAGCATGCTGGGACAGTAAGACAATCTTAGGATTCGAAAATGGAGAAAACCAGCTGCTACATCAACAAACAATAGATAACACAAACAACCTTCACATTAGTTAGCTTCGAGATCCTATCCTTGTTTTGAAAAGAAAACATCATCAATAGTAGCAAAACTGAATGTAAATTCTGAGGCTTAAAGACAATGAAAATGAAAAAATAGAGATTCTACGACATTCCATCAAGCATACGTGAAGAGAAATAATCAAAAAGAGATTCACAAAGGAACAAAGAAGCAACAATACTAAATACAAAACTGTAAAACCTAACTCCACATTAAGATTGAATCAGGAAATCGATTAAGGACACATGTATAGCATATTGAAGTCACCAACAACAACAAAGCAGTGAGGCACATAAAAAACGAAGATTGTGAAGGAAGCATTATCTTTTTTCGGACAACGATGATCTCGAAACGATTCCACCACTGACCTTAGCTTCACCGAATTCCAGACGATTTCAAACCAAAAACTCGCTAAGGTAGGTTTTGTGAAGCTATTTTTGGGATTTTTCAGTCCTTAAAGTTTGTATTTTCGAGAATGGAAATCGTCCATTCTTAGAAGGTGAAAATCTATCGTTCCAATCTCCCTCAATCAGTAAAGGAGAAGGGGAATTTATAGGGAGAGATTGGGACTGCAAAAGGGGCAAAACGGGTAGAAATTGAAAGAGTTCGAATTCGAAATTCAAAATCTTTCTTGAGGATAAGGTCGGATAGCTTGAAGGGAGCTTACTTCACTTCTTTTCTTTATGTCACTTTTTAGGAGGGATAGTAGCAGATAAAGAGCACCATCACCTTGCTTAAAAAGGGCTTATGAGAAAGAGCACCGCTGCCCCTAGAAGATAATCCGCTTTCCTAAAATCCCTACTTTATTGCTCTAGCTCTTGACTCATATGGCACTAAAATTGGATAGGTTCACGCTTAGGCTTGGTTATGGAAACTCTTTAAATGTAGGAAACTCCAACTTAAACAGGAACTTGTTTGGAACTATATGTAAGGGCACTCTCATCCACTAGCTGCAAGGTACGTAAAAACTGGATTGACTTTTCTAACTCCTTTTAAAAGAGACTGCTTTCAAATTCACTTGCCCTAGAACCTCTTTTTTTATTATTGATCTAGAATCAGTTATTCCTAGCCAGAGAAATGAAACTAATCTTGAGATCCAAAAACCTATCTATACGTCTAGCCTTAAGCAAAAGAAATCTCGTTAGCCCTACCATAAAAAACTATTACCTCGACTTGGATTGAAAGGAAGAACTTAGGACTTTGGGACTTACCCTAGGACTCCAACCCAAGCTTTTCTATTGAAACTCAAGGAGATGGAACTAAACAGGCTTAGGCTCTTACCTCTTTCAAGGGGACTAGAGAGAATGCAACCACTGGGACAATAACTCAAACTAAATCCCGAGAGAAAATAAATTATTAGTAAGGTAAGGTTTATATACTGTAAGGCAGAAGGCTTGAAAGGAAGAGCACTCCTACTTACTTTTCGGAGTAATCCTAGACACCTTAGACACCGGATCCTCGGTATGACTCTTATTTGATAGGCAATAGGGGATTGGGTTTCACTCGCATGCCTAGCCCTGCTGCTTACATACGTCTACTATCCTAAGTTTCTTTCTCTGCATGAATTAAGTTCTTCTACAGGACCATCTCGACCGAGGGCTAATCATATATCTGTTGTGTTTTTTTTTTTTACTCTTTTATCTTATTTCTGGCTCAGATTTTTGGGAGCATTATGTTAAGTCACTCCAAGAGTAGAATCAACAGCTCACCTCACGTTTTAAGTACTAAATGAGGAATCACACAAAGACGGACCTGAGCATTCTCTTGCTCTACGGAGCCCTCTAGAGCTAGAGTTGGGTTTTGGTTGATGCTCTTCTCTTTTCGAGTGAATTGAATTACTTCGGCTAGGATGCCTTTGATTAAATGGAATGATGGATGTCTGCCTTTAGCGACTTCGTTTGGTCACTCCTTCTTTAGTTGTTCGCTATGGCTTGAGAGTTAATCGCACAGGAGAGTAAGTAATAAATTGAAAAGAGGATCATTGGAACTCACTTTCGGGCCCAGAGGCAGAGCAATGAAAGCCTTAGATTTTTGTTTGTTTCATGGTATGGACCAAAGCAAAGGTTATGCTGCTATTGACACCTGCCCGATTAACCAAAAGTATAATCGATCGAATCTTATGCAATTGTGGAATTCCATTTAAATAGAAAGTTTTTTTGTTAGTTCAAGGCCAGTCGTGAGTTGTAGGAAAAGATAGTAGTGAACCGGAAAAAATACCCATAGTTGCATAAAGGGGATGTTGAAAAGAAGATAGTATGTAATACTCTTATCAAAACAAACACTATACTCTTTAGGGCAGAAACATACTCAAGAAATGCAAAGCTAACCCTCAGAATTGAATATTGCCTCAGCTCAAATGTTGTTTACTCAGATATTTCTTATCAAAGCGAGGGATTCGTTTCAGGCAAATCAGAAGTTATTTTCATCAAGGAGGATCAAAATAAATCAATCTCGATTTTTTTCTTTTAGCCCCAAGGGAAGAAAATTGTGTTTGACATTGTTAATGGAATGACTCATTGAAGCTAGTTTATCGGCCACTTTGTTGGCTTCTTGGAAACAATGATCAATCTGAATATTATATCTACAGACTATCTTCCTAATTTTTTCAACTGTTTCTCTAATCCTCCAAGGAGTGGACCAAATATTTTGGATACAATTTGGAGGGAAAGTGAATCAGTTTCACAAATCCATCTCTGCCACTCCAGTTTCCAACACAGGTCCCATTCGAGTCCATTTTGACAAAGGGTGTAGATGATCTAACTTCATACGCTCTATGAAAAACTTCTTAAACCATGATGTTTCCGATGATTCAAATCTCAAACTCCTTTTGCTCCAAGCCATAAGAAAATCCTTAATCTTTATCAAAGAACTAAATCACTTGATCAACAAGAAATTAACGACAACAACCTTATCGGGGTTGTTCAATTTGAAGAATGATATAATAAAATTTTGTTGTAATGATAAGAACACAATGCTTATCACCACGATCAACACATGCACAACACATTTTAGCAATGTTGATGCTAGGGAGATTACCATGCCCCAGTTCTTTTGCAATAAAACATGAAAACAAACTAATTGAATCCAATTGCCATATCCTTCGGATTCCACTAGAGAGAAATTAGCATATTTTTAAGATAAATTACATACTAATTAACCTGAAATATATAACAAGAGAAATAAATGATAAAAACGACTTCATTATTCAACAACATTTTTTTATTTTGTATAATCTTCCAAGAACTTTCACGTTTAGTAATATAATATTATTTGACATGCAAGCAGATATGGTTCATTATGTCCTTTGCACATCACACGATGGCTCAGGTTCGTGCTACAGTTAGTTGGGCAGCGCCAAAAGTACTGACGTGGGGCTTCGACTTATTGATCGGGCTTTGTATAGCTTTATTTGTCTCCATTGTATTAGTCATTTGCTTTTGTTATTTTGATTGTCGTCGACCACGGATGTCGAGAGCTTCTGGTCGTGAGATACATGATGCTCTTGTAGTTGTGGAGACCCAGAAGGCTCCTATAGAGGAGAGACATCCAGTAGACCCGGATGATATTATTAGGGAATTTACCCCGATTTTATCGTCTGAGGATATAGGGGGGATTGTAGTATATGCTTAGAGTATTTTATTAGGGGAGATACCATACGAGTTCCCCCATGTGGGCACATGTATCATCACGAGTGCATCCGTACATGGATGTTGACTAGTGCTATTGAGTGCTCATTGTGTCGTCAGGACTATTATAGTTTAGGTATTTAGGATAGATTATTAGTTGTACATTTTATGTTAGTTTGATTTTCATGTATCAGATGTTATTAAATTTGAGTGATTTTGATTTTTAAATGTAACTAAATTGTGTTGTATATTAAATGTAACTAAGAGGTGCTTTCATTTTAAATGTCACGCCCTAAAAGAAAATGGAATAGACATACACGTACTTCACGATCCAATTGATGAGGTTGACTCGGAGAATTGTTGGGTTTGAAATGCAAAGGGAGGTGAGGGAGTCCATTGGACTCATCCATGATCACATGTATAAAAAACAATAAAAATCACATAACAACCTTTTCACTTGAAGCTAAATAAAGGAAATATCCTGATGATTTGAAATGCTAAGTCGCAACAAGAATTAATTTCATGCAAAGAATCAGCACCTAGATATTCAAAATGAGAAGGAAAAAATGCATTTGCATAAGTTAATGATCATGACTAAGTTTTCCTAATTACAGTCGCAAGCCAACTATCAGTGAAAATCCAAAGGGAAAAATTATGAATCAACAAATGTTCAGTGACTAATATCATGTTCAAGTAGTAAAAGTTAGTTAAGTTTAAGCTACTATTCTAGAAAATGTAACCACTACTTGCGATGAACACTAATAGATAGCCAGATTGCTAATAATTCAACACATTTGGCTCCTAAGTAGTAACAAAACATAAGTAATATTAAACAACCAATGTTTGCAGTTGAGGAAACTAGCTAACAAAGAAATGAAAGCTTGAATATTAAGTAATGAGCAAAACTTAAATTCTAATTAGATTGCAAAGATGAGCCAAATTGATGCAAACAAAGGTAAAGACCAAGTAGCTAGTCACTGAATCTAAGCAACCATTTACAGAAAAAAAAGTCTCAACAATTTCATCTTTGATGATAAAATATTGGCTAGAACCAACGACCTTTAAGAACAAGCATCAAAATACCAACCATATAAAATTTAAAAATAAATGGATGAGCTGCTACATCCCAAACTTGTACCAACATAGTCGAAAAGTATACTAGAGGTATGAACAAAAGAAGGTAAAAATCAACACGAAGCATAGGCAAAACAGATTAAAAACTGTTGGTTATTAAGCATTTTAATATTATTTTATATTAAAGTAGCTTTTATATTTGTGACTTAATGCTGCCTAACCATTTTCTTGGTCATGTTAATGCCAATTATTCTTGGCTTTATTGGCAGATGTCATACATCCTATAACGTTCCAGTGAACGTTGTGGTCATCAACATCTTGGGCAGTTTTGCATTTGCACGTTAGAGGCATTGGTTACCCCTTTCATTATTCCATTCTTTATTCCTCCATTACACCTTGTAACCTATGTAACTCCCAAGACCATTATCTTTACTATTTACTACCCCATTATCTTTCTATTCATTTCTAGGAAGACTTATTCTAGTATAAATAGTGGTGGTCTTCATTTGGTTTGGGAAAAACAAAACACATAAGAAGAAAATATAGAGTGCATAAGGTTTGTCAAAAAGAGAGTTCTTATTAGTTGAAGGGAGGTGTTTTTTTGTGGAGCTTTGGACTCAACTCTTGTCCAGAGTTGTTGAGTTATACTTTGTGTGAAGGCTGTTGTATCTTGGAGGGGACAAGTCAAGAAAGACTACTGCTGGACCGGTGAAAAACATTTGCTGCAGTGGGCTTGAATCTCCTTAAAGAGAGCGAGATATCCGCGCCTCAGCCTGAAGAGATTTATTTC
>JAJONZ010026977.1:0-23205 GCA_029582445.1 Solanum paucissectum
ATTTTCAATTTCAAAAATTATTTTCTGCTCTAGTATAAATAAAAGATATTTCTCAAAAACATTTTTCATTCATAAATCAAACACTAAAAATCTTTTCCAAAAAATATTTTCTAGTCACCAACCAAACATGAGAAAATAAGTCAAAAATCAACTTGTTTTCCGGGAAAACATTTTCCAAGGAAAACATTTTCCATGGAAAACATTTTCCTTCATACCAAACACACCCTAGGTAGGAAATATTTTCTTAAAAATGTTGCTAATCTGTGCTCAAAACAGTAATAAAAAAATTAAAGTAAACTAAAAGGACAAAAATAAGAAATTCTTAAAAGGAAAACACAAATTTATGAGAGCACGAAATTCATTGTGTGTTTTTAAGAAATTTAATCTTCTCACTGTGCTTGATATTATGGGTTACTTACTCCCAGGATAAAATGGATAAACCTATAAGACTCGATTTTTATGTGTATGAGGAACTCCGTAATAAATTGGACGAACATTACGTAAAACCTCACCATTTTTAAGGCATATTTTTGCATTTAGGGGTAACCTTTAAGGAATTACACGTCTTTCTTGGTTTTTCGTGTGTTAGCCCATTGATATTGGCACTTATGGCGTTTGGAAGGTTTTTCTTAAAAAACTTTATGAGGACCTCCGTGATGAGTTGTCTATTTTTAAGACATATTCTGCATTTAGGTTTCGACTTTAAAAATTACGCGATTTTTTTGTTTTTTTCGTGTGTGTTAGCCCATGGATATTGGCGCCTTAGGGCGCCTAGAATGTTTTTTTAATTTTTTTTATGAGGATCTCCGTAGTGAGTTGGGGGGGGCATTACGTATAGTCTGACCATATTTTTGCATTTAGGGGTCAACTTTTAGAATTAGGCGATTTTTTTTGTTTTTAGTGCGTGTTTGCCCATGGATATTGGCACCTTAAGGCGCTCGGAAGAATTTTCTGAAAAAAACTTTATGAGGACTTCCGTAATGAGTTGGGGAACATTATGTATAGTCTCACCATTTTTAGGCATATTTTTGCATTTAGGGGACAACTTTTAGAAATTACGCGACTTTTTTTGTTTTTTTAGTGTGTTAACCCATGGATATTGGCGCCTTATGGCGCTCGGAAGGTTTTTCTGAAAAAACTTTAGGAGAACCTCCGTAATGAGTTGGGAGAGCATTACATATAGTCTTACCATATTTAAGACATATTTTTGCATTTAGGGGGCAACTTCTAAAAATTATACGACTTTTTTTTATTTTTTCGTGTGTGTTAGCACATGGATATTGACGTCTTATGGCGCCTATAAGGTTTTTCTGGAAAAACTTTATGAAGACCTCCGTAATGAGTTGGGGAAACATTATGTATAGTCTCATCATTTTTTAAGGCGTGTTTTTGAATTTAGGGATCAACTTTTAGGAATTACGCAACTTTTAGGAATTATGCAACTTTCTTGATTTTTCGTTTGTGTTAGCCCATGGATATAGGCGCCTTATGGCGCCTGGAAGGTATTTCTGAAAAAACTTTATACAGACCTCTGTAATGAGTTAAGAGAAGTATTGTGTATAGTCTCACAATTTTTAAGTCATATTTTTGCATTTAGGGGCCAACTTTTAGGAATTACGCGACTTTCTTGATTTTTCTTGTGTTAGCCCATGGATATTGACGACTTATGGCGCCCGAAAGGTTTTTCTGAAAAAACTTTGTGAGGATCTTTAAAATGAGTTGGGGGAGCATTACATATAGTCTCACCATTTTTAAGACACATTTTTGCATTTATGGGCCAACTTTAAGAAATTACGCACCTTTCTTGGTTTCTCGTGTGTGTTAGCACATGGATATAGGCAACTTATGGCGCCGGAAGGTTTTTCTAGAAAAAACTTTATGAGAACCTCCATAATAAGTTGGAGGAGCTTTATGTATAGTCTCACAATTTTTTTAAGACATGTTTTTGCATTTAGTCTCCAACCTTTAGAAATTATGCGACTTTCTTGGTTTTTCGTGTGTGTTAGCCCATGGATATTGACACCTTATGACACCTGTAAGATTTTCTGGAAAAAAAATTATGAGGACCTCCGTAATGATTTGGGGGAGCATTACGTATATTCTCATAATTTTTTAAAGCATATTTTTGCATTTCGGGGCCAACTTTTAGAGATTATGCGACTTTTTTTTTCTGTGTGAGTTAGCCCATGGATATTAGCGCCTTATGGCACCCAAAAGGTTTTTCTGGAAAAAAATTATGAGGACCTTCGTAATGAGTTGAGGGAGCATTACGTACAATCTCAATATTTTTTAAGGCATATTTTTGAATTTAGGGACCAACTTTTAGGAATTAAGCAACTTTCTTGTTTTTTCGTGTGTGCTAGCCCATGTATATTGACGTCTTATGGTGCCTTGAAGGTTTTTTCTGAAAAAACTTTATGAGGACCTCCGTAATGAGTTGGAGGAGTATTACATATAATCTCACCATTTTTTAAGGCACGGTTTTTCATTTAGGGGCCAACATTTAGAAATTATGCGGTTTTCTTGATTTTTCGTATGTGTTAGTTCATGGGTATTGGCACCTTATGGTGCTCAAAAGGTTCTTCTGAAAAAAAATTATGAGGACCTCCATAATGAGTTGGGGGAACATTACGTATAGTCTCACCATTTTTAAGGCATATTTTTGCATTTAGGGGCCAACTTTTAGGAATTACACATTTTTTTTATTTTCCGTGTGTGTTAGACCATGGATTTGGTGCCTTTGAAATTTTGATACCATAATTTTGGTATTCTGTTTTTAAAACTATTATACCATTACCATACCAATTTAATTTGGTATTGTTAGTATTTTGAATTTGGTTTTGAATTTTTGTGGTATGGTAAATCGGTTAGCATAGTTTGTTCAACATCGACTAATGTATACTTGTATAATAGAGTATTATGACTTCGACAATTCAGAACAGCCTCTCAATTGTATCATACTAACACATTACACATAATTATATATTCAAAAGAAAGTACAAACAACTTTTTTTGTTAATCAATTACATTCAAATACATTTCAATCCAAATAGAGTATTTAAAGTTTTAACTTCTAAACATTTAGTCTATAATAATACTAGGTTGCATATTTGTAAGTATTAACTATTAATATATAGTATATGTTGTTTATGTAACTATATACTTCGGTATTTCGGTATGTTGTTTCAAAATACCAAGAAAATTAAAGTGTATACCATATATCATATCAAATACCATAATACCAAAAATTACGATATCAAATTTTTTATATGGTATGATAATTCGGTATATACCATATCATGCCTATCCCTACGTCACACTCTCATATCAAGTGTTCCGTTCTTAATGAGCTAAATATGTATGATAGACTATCTAACCAACTCTCTATAATTCTTTTTCAATCAAATACTACACATTACAAATCTAAATTACTCAAATCCATGACTCATAAACGCCTATTCAAACTGTTTACACTCTCTCATCTAGTATCATATCTTTAATGAGCTAAACATAAATAATATATACTACTCCTATTTGAGAGTGTTTTACGCCTTTACCCTTCAATGTGCCATTTTTCGATGTGAATTTATATTTAATCGGACTGAAATGTAGGTATCGAACACTGAATGAAAAATTAAAAAATATATACACCATCTATTCAACTCTCTCATATTCTTTTACAATCAAATATTAAGCATCATGAATCTAAATTAATCGAAATCAGGACGGATGGATCTTTCGACACATCAAAGTAAACAATGGATCTAGTAAAAACCGGCCATAAAAATACCCTGGAGACCAGTCAAACACCATTTTTATTTATTAAAAAATAAAAAAAAAAAAAAAAAACTCCACAAAACGACAAAAAGAAAGGTGATAATTATCCCATACATCGCATGTGTACTTACACCTCTTTCTTTTCACCAATCATGGAAAAGTAAGTATCAGTCAGTAACACGTGGAAGCATATAATTGGTTAATAAATTAGATGGGCCGAGAATAACGAATCCCGCTAAGAATTTTATTTTAATATTATTTTAATATTTATATTTTTCTCCGAAGAAGACGTAAGGATTTCGAGAATTTTTCTGGGTTTGGTATTTTTTTTTATTTTTTTTTATGTTTTGAATTTTTTGGGTTCTTGGGAATTCATAAGAGTTTTTTTTTGTATATATATAGATATATATAGTAAGAAACACGGGTTATATGTGAAAAAGGGGCATAAAAAAGTTTGATAAATCTAGGGTTTGAGTGATTTGGGGTTTTTGATTTGTTGGAAGCTATGAGGAAGAGGCTTGATACCAGATTTCCTGCTGTAAGTTTCGCTTTCCCCTTTCTATTCACTTTTTGAATTTGGGTTTTTGATGTTTTGGTGTATGTTTTCGTCTGTTGGGTGTTCTTGATTTTCTATGTTCTATATGGGGGTTTTAATCCCTCTTTTGGTTGTTGAATTGAATAAAAGTAACTGAGGTTTTATTGGTTTTGGTTTATTAAACAGTTTTGAGCTTTTTGTGGGATAAAGCTTTGAGCTTTGATGTTTTGGTGGTAGTTATAAGGCTATTGAATGAGTAGAACTGACAAATTTGTAAGGTTAAAGGTATGAATGGGTTTTTCTTTTCCCTGGGTGGTCTTGGTTTTGGTTAAAAATACAGGTTTTTGGGTGTTCTTGTAAATTTGAAAGTTAGGAGCTTTTAGTTCTGTTTTTGTGGGAATAAAGATTTGAGCTTTGATGTTTTGGTGATAGTTATAAGGCTATTGAATGAATAGAATCATCGAATTCTTAAGTTTCAAGGTATGGCTGGGTTTGGATGTCTACTATTTATTTTTTGCTTGTAAATTTGAACCTTTGGATCTTTTTAGACTTGTAAGTTCCTTTTTTTTTGGGGGGGGGGGCGATAAAGCTTTGAGCTTTGATGTCTTGGTGATAGTTATAAGGCAATTGAATGAATACAACCGTCTAATTTGTAAGGTTCTAGGTATAGCTGAGTTGTGTGTCAACTATTCAGTATTCATTGTAGGGTGAAAAGTTGTAGCTTGAATATGATTTCTTGTTTGGCTCCTGGGAGTTGCCTTGTTCTCATTTTAGTTTTTTTTTGTGGGAATGAAGCTGTGAGCTTTGATGTTTGGGTGATAGTTATAGGGCAATAGAATGGTCAAATTTGTAAGGTTCAAGGTATGGCTGGGTTTGGATGTGTACTTATTTTATTATTGGTTGAAAAGGTGGAGCTTGAGTATGACTTCTTGTTTGGATCCTGGGAGTTGCCTTGTTTTCATGTTAATGTGTATTTGCTTAGTTTGGTTGGATGTTAAAATAGGTTGAGTACTAGATGAGGTGCCTCACTAAAGAATGAAAAAAATGTGTTTGGATATCTACCATTTTATTGTTGGTTGAAAAGGTGGAGCTCGAGTATGACTTCTTGGTTGGCTCGTGGGAGTTGCCTTGTTTTCATGTTACTCTGTGTATTTGCTTAGTTTGGTTTGGATATTAAACAGGTTAAGGTTGAGTACTAGATGAGGTGCCTCACAAATGAAAGCAGAAAAAAGAAAAGAGAACTCATGTTTTCTTGGAGTTGAGGTACATGAAGTATGGATTAAAATCCAGCGGTTAGGTCTTAATAGTAGACGAAGAAATCTGATCTTGCCTAAGCCGTCAGTCTTCTGTGGTATGTTTTGAACATATAGTAAGTTGTTTGTGATAGTTACTGGACCATACCTTTGCCCACATTTTTTTAACCTTCTACTTATTTGTTGAGAGCAAAAACAGTTCTTTGAAGTTGCAAAAAGTAGTTTTTTTTTTTTGGAGGGGGGGGAGGTAAGTAACAACAATAACAATAACAAACCCAGTGCAATCCCACAAGTGGAGTTTAGGGAAGGTAGAGTGTATGCAGACCTTACCCCTACCTTTGAGAAGGTAGAGAGGCAATTTGGGGAAAAGTAAGTACAAACTGTAAAAGTAGTTCTATAACTGAAATTCACCTAGACAGAGCAAGTACAAATTGTAAAAGTAGTTCTATGACTGAAATTCACATAGGCAGTGCATTTAAATAGCTATGTTCCATGGAGAAAGTCTGATGTTTTGATTTAATTTTTAAAGCAAGTTTCTAATTTAGGGTGCTTGTAAAGAGTTGAACTTACCTGGTTGGAGAGGGTATTTGTTAGGTTGGTATGCATTAATTTAGAGCTGGTAGTTGCGACAACAACATACTCGGTGTAATCCCACAAGTGGAGTCCGTGAGGGTGGTGTGTATGTAACCTTACTTCTACCTTGTGAAGCATATCAAAATCAGAATGAAAAGGACATATAGTAGTGAAGAACCATGCCTAGCTTGAGTGGCAAAAGGTGGAGGATTTGTGGCTTAGGTCACAAGTTCAAGCCCCACACCATGCAAAGTAAAGCCCGGTATTTAAGTGGAGAAGGGTAGAGGGGCGTGCCCATTATCCACCGAGTTTAGAAGGTTGTGATTGGTCCAAAGGGTGGGTTACAGACGGATTTCTCGGTTATCAAAAAAAAAAAAAAAGAACCATGCCAAAAATAATGAGACAAAGCCAATAGCAATAAGCCAAAAACAAATAATACGATAACTGAAGCACTGGAAACAACAAGTAATAATAAAACCGAAAAACAAGATTGTAGGAGAGATGTTAATAATAGTGATATGGGAAACTAGACAATGCTTGACCTCTCCCCAACACTATAATACAAACTAATTGTGGGAAATGGGCATGCATGCAACAAATGTGTATTTGACGTGTTTTGTGTATTGCCTGTAATTTAGTGCGCTCTGCTAGTCTGTATATTTCTTGGTTTAATATACTGATGTTTGTTTCAAGGTAAGAATTATGGTGATTGAAATTTGAAATTTAGATCTTGCTATTGCTTTTAAAAGTTATGTATGTTAACATCTGGACGGAAATGAAATTGCTTAGTCTCATTGACTATTGTTATATGAAGTTATCGTCTCCGTTGATTAAGTTGCTGAATCGAAGATTTTAACTGTTCTAATACCTCATTGTCATTTGTTTGCAGGCTCGGATTAAAAAGATTATGCAAGCTGATGAGGATGTGGGGAAGATTGCGATGGCTGTTCCTCTTTTAGTCTGTAAGTCCTTTATTTCAATGAATTTCTTTTGCATTTGGTAACTGATTTAAGATCTGTTTACCTGTATTCATTCCTTTGCTTCTTGGTATCTATTTTTGCGTGGTTCATTTTGTTTATCCTAACTCGTGTTTGTCAACGTTATATTCAGCAAAAGCTCTTGAACTCTTTCTGCAAGATCTTTGTGACCGTACATATGAGATCACCCTCAAGAAAGGGGCAAAAACAATGAATTCTTTCCATTTGTAAGTTTAATTTTCTGTTATGATATTACACATAGTATTAGTTCTCTGGTTATCAGCTAACTTGGCCCCTCTACTTCGCAGGAAACATTGTATCCAGAGCTTTAATGTGTTTGATTTCCTGAAAGATGTAGTGAGCCGGGTTCCTGATCTAGGTGGGTCAGATGCTAGTGCTGAATCGGCCACCAAAAGAAGGTTAGAAAATTGTGCTTCCTATGATTTCTTTTCTTGCCTGTGATGGGTTTCAGGCCAGTGAATTTGTATCATTAACGGCTGACTGTTTGCTGATTCAGGAAAGTTGCTGAAGAAGATGATCATGACAGTGATGATGATACCAAAAGGAATCATGCGGTATGGAGATTATTCCTTTTTGATAATGTTGGGTTTAAATTTGAGAAAATTTTCAGAAATAGGGATAGTTTGAGGCCTAATTACCAAAATAGCGGTAGTTCGGATAACTACCAAATGTAGAGAGTTCCTGAAATTCGCTCTGTATCAAGACTAATTATTGTATCACTGATATAAAGCAAATTTCAGACACTATTGTATCACTGATATAGATCGAATTTCATAAATTGTTTATGTAACTATAGCCCATTTGTTAGTTCAGACATTGACCAATCTACAAACCTTTAACATCAAATGTTAAATGTAGTCTGATTTCTTTTATGTATTTGCGCTTCCGGTATAATAATGGTTTTTTTTGTTTGTTTAAATCACAGAATGAGACTGCAAATAACAGTGGTACTGGGAGGGGACGAGGCAGGGGTAGGGGCAGAGGCCGTGGTAGAGGTGCACGAACAGTAGAGAAAGGTGACTCCAATGTTCACAGCGAGAAACTTGAAGACCCTGCTGCTGATGTTTCACATCAAAAGGACGATGAGAAGCAAAAACAAAATGATGAAACAATGGTAGACTATGTAGCAGAACCAGCAGTAGATTCAAAGAACATTTCAGCTGCTAAATGCTCCCCAGAAGTCGTCGCTCCTGCTAGAAACTTTGATCTCAACATAGACTTAAACGAGAGTGTGGAATCCACACCAGTGCCATCTGAAGTCCCTTTATCACCAACACCAACACCAACACCAATACCAACACCAGCACCAGCACCAGCACCACCGCCTCCTGAAGTGAAGCATGAGGAAATCCCTGGATGGTCCCTGTCCGAGATGGAGAAGATGGCCATCGATCCAATTCAATTGGCCAACTTAAACCAAGGGTTAGACGAGGAAGAGGAAGATTACGACGAAGAAGGATAGGTATTGTTATTCTAATGTGTTTAGAGCAGTTACAACTCACATACAAGTAGACAGGCTTGTTCTTCTAGTCTTTTTTAGGAATTTTAGTTTAAATGTAAAAGGAAAAAGGGCATCATTGTGAATGAAGCTCAGGTTTTTATTTTAGCTGTGACTTAGGTATCTGTATTTATAGTCTTGTGTATTGTTCACCAACAAACATCTTAGGATAAACATGTACAATTTCTAACTTCTAATTCAGAAATATATATTCTAGGTTGGAGGTTACATTAACACCTTGTTTGGATGGTTATTACCCAATTGTATTGCTAGTTAGATACTATGTTTGATTGTTAATTAAATTTTATTATATCGTATCGTTTAAAATCCGTCATTACTCAAACGAAAAGTTTCATTTTATGTAACAATTGATTTGGTGTTATCACATCGTGTTATATTTTCTTTTCATTTTGTCTTTTACTTGTTATTTAATAATTTTATTGTCATTTATCGTACTTTTTTTATAGTATTTCTATCTCGTACTCTACTTTTCTTTTTGATTTATTATTCAAATTATTGATATAAAATATTATATTATGTAACAGGGAGAAGAATCTATCCACACATTGTTTCATTAAAACAATACAATAAGGTACAATACAATATAATATAATACGATATACTATGAAATAATAACTAATCACCCTTCAAATAAAGTGTCATTGTTTTGAGATGTGTCAGAATTTGTCAGCTTAGATACTAACATTCTTAGATATTTCTTTATTAACTTGGAGAACAATTTGAAAAAGCTTCACCGCGTGTTGTCAAGCGTCTATTATGTAAACACGTGAATCATATAAATTATATCACCTTTTTTAATTATATATCAACTTCAATTGGAACAAGTATGACATTTTATGACTTATTCTAGGTAATGCGTATAAATAAATGAGGTGATTCCTATATTTTAAGTGGTTAATTTATTTAAGACCTCATTTGTTTCGTTAAAATTTAAACCTCTGCATCTGAATATTAAAATTTTATATTATGATTTGAATACTAAATAGTTTTTCTTCCAACACCTGAATGTACAAACTTGTTTTTATTTAAAATCAATAAATTCAGATTAATTTATACTATATCAATAAAAAATTTTTAACAATTATATGATAGTTGAAAGTGGCAGTTGTAGGATAATGATAATGGTGATGGTTGTGGGCAGGGGAGGACCTACAGTGGTGCAAATGGGTTCATATGAACCCACTTCGTTGAAAAATAACACCGTATATATATGTATATTTAATCAGTTTTTAAAATTTTATATGTATATATTAACTTTTGACTTCACTAACACAAGTGTGACCCTTGGCTGAGTGGTGACAAGGGTTCAATTTTCCCAGCTAACCCGAGTTCGAATCCCTATTACCACATTTTAGTTTTATTTTTTATATCTTGAACCCACTTCGTGAAAATCCTGGGTCCGCCACTGATTGTTGTGGGTGATCAAATATGACGATGACTGACAATAGTGATTAATAATAATTGTCGATCATAGTAATTGGTGGTTATAATTAATAATTGTAGTGGATGATAAGGATAGTAAATGATAGTAATGAATGATAACAACAATTAATTATATATAGTAATGACTAGTTATGATGATTATCGATAGTGATTGATGATTGCAATAATGATTGGCGATAATGATTGTGACTATGTGACTGTAGTAATTAACTATAGCTATAAAACTTAAATGTTGGATAAGTCTCTGTTGATAATGATATCAACTGAGGTACGCGCAAGCTGACCCCTTCATCATGTTTAGAAAAAGGAAGTTTCCCCCTGTCAGTTGTCTTTCAATTTTTGTTACTACCGATTGTTTCTTGTGCTTTGGTTATCACCTTTTTTCGTAACAGATGTTCTGTAATGCTTCATCTACTATATGTATGTCTTCTTTACTTATGTATGTTCTTTGTTATGTGTTACTTGAGCCAAGGGTCTTTCGGAAACAATGTATATATGTTCGCTGTTAAAGATTGGCTAAGCTGCTAAGCAGGAAGACAAAGAAATGATCCTGTTTCATTCTTCATGAACCATATTTCCATTAGTTTACCCAAAAAATGGAATTATTTCTCGTTGTTTTCTTTCGTTTTCTTGTCTTAAATCAATCGAGGGAAAACATTGTTCACTTTCCTAGTTAACGACGAAAGCACTAGTGTTACATGGCTTGATCATTACAGTAATTTCTTAAATGTTGTGGCCTGTGTGACATGAGTTTTCGATTCATATATTCCATAACTCTCTTATATGTCTACGCGGAGGTTGACAAAGGCGGAGATGGACTAGTGATGAACCCTGAGAAATCGTTCTATCCTCATTACTGATAGCTATAAATGAACTATTTTTGAAATTGGAAGCATCAATTGACCACTTCCACGCAATGCGCCAGGTAAAAGAAAGTCGTGTATTGTTTCATAACTATCAAGTTTTCGATTTTGACTACTAATTCTATCAAATGAACTATACTCTTGTCATACATTTAGCATGTCATAACAATTATTATGATCTTTCTGTTATCTATCTATCGGTCTATCTGTCTATCTATCTGTCTCTCTGTCTCTCTATCTGTCTGTCTGTCTGTAAAGGGCTTATATTTTCGCGAGCCATCAACATTTGTAGGTTGCCATTCACAGAAAGCGTAGGAAGGTTACTCTTTACTGGATGCACTATACATGTGTAATTGTTTGGCATCTCTACATGTTCATTGTGGCTTCTTAGGCACAGCAGTTTAGTAGGAAGCTCTGACATTGACAACTGGATTCGCGAGGCAAATGAATCAATGGTTAGCTTTTGGAATGACCACGTAGAGCAACCGGTAAGCTGTTTTCTAGTTACTATACTATTCTTGTCTTTGTATCCTTGATATGATCGTTGAGATCGAAATAGCTTTTTTCTGAGTTCCTACTTTACATTGACCACAGCCTGCTAGCTGTATGGTTGCTGCAGTATGTGATTCTTTAGGATTGCCTCTTGCGTTTACTCTTTTAACAGGCTATGAGGAACAAGTTAAGGTATGAAAAGAACTGATGCATCCCATTCAAAATGTCTTATCCGGGGAACTTACTCGTGGTCTTCTTATCCAGGTACTATACGCCACTCTCTTACGATAAATTCGTTCTAGTTTTGACGTTTAACATATGTTTCTTGTATTGTATATCCAGAAGTTGAAGCTTGATATTGATGAGTGAGTTAGTGTTACTGATCTTGTCCTAAAGATGAAACAACTTGAAGTTCAATTGCTTCTGGTTTCCTGATCTGATCTCTGTATCTTCTGTGTCAAAATTTGGACTCTGAGGCAAATGGTGATCTTTTTGGGCGTACGTTGATAGGTGATGTGACCATCTCATCTAAAAGCTTAAATTGTTAGCAAAAACATACCTTTATTTGCTTGATTTACTTCCTCAAGATGCTTTCTTATGTGTGGGCGTGGTTCTTTTTTATGGGTCAATCACGTGAAGAATCTTTTTTAAAGGGGAGCCTTGGTGTAACTGGTATGATCTCTTGGTCATATGTTCGAGTTGTGGAAACAACCTCTTTGCATAAATGTAAGATAAGACTGCATACAATAGACACTTGTGGTCCGATCCTTCCCAGAACCCGCGCATAGCTGGAGCATAGTGCACCGGATTTCAATGATTTACTGATCTTTCCCATCTTATGATTCATGGAATGACATGATACGAGAGCTGAAGGCAGAGGAAGGATTATTTGAATTCAAAAATGACAGCTACTTTTGGAGGATTCGACACACGCAATATTTGACTTTGGTGTGGTTTTGATTAATTCCAAAGATTTAACATTTTCTCTCTTTTCCTTAATCAGTGTCTCGAGCTTGAACTATGAGAATAAAGTTGCTTTTCGTAGAGAGTGTTTTACTCTCAAAGTGGAATTTGCATACCAGACTCTGAATTAATCCGGCTTCATAGCGGGTACACTCCTAGAAACAAAGTTTTTTCCCACCGCGATTCAGTAAGAAATTTGTGTTGTAAAACATGATTTTCCCAGTCATTTCAATAATATCATCTTATTAGAAAAATGTATGACGGGAAACATATTTTTATTAAAATAGTGAAAAATTTCCTAATTTTTCTATATGAATACATCACTATTTTTCACTTTCTCACCCAATTCAATCAAAATATCAAAATAATATTTTTTTAATAATCGATACTGAACATCGAATGAAAAAACAAATTCCATGCCGGACTCTAAGGTTGGCATCTTTGAAACCTTAATCATTTGATCCATTCCAATGGTTCTATGGGTGAATTTTCCTCGTGCTATGACATGTACATATATTATAATATAATATAAATATGTATATAATAAGAAGGACCAATTTTTTAAATTTAAACTATCATTAACGAGTAATCCTAATATAGGCGGATTTGCAAGAAACCAAGTCCTACCTAAGATGAAGAAAAGTCCAAAAAAGACAAAAATTAAAAAAAAATGATTCTATCAAAATCAACCTTCTTTCAATGGTTGACACTTGGACTTAAAAATAAGGAAAAAAATGAACCATTCTTTGTATACTAATTATCACAATTAGTCTTAATCACAAAACACTTACTTTTCATTCAGGTTGGTTTAGATGAGTTTATTTAAATAGTTTCTTTTTTAGGTTGAGATATATAACTTATGAGCGAAGGCGAATTTAGAATTTAGTTTTTATAAATTTGAGTTCGAATAATTATCCTAACTCATCCGATTGTTTCTTTTTTGTTATTTAATGAGTTCAAATTCTTTGTACTTGCTTAGTGACTCTTTTTTTTAAAACAAATTTATATATTACGAGTATGAGAAATAAAATATAAGGAAAATTTGTAGATAAGAAATAGGTTTTTTCATTTTTGATAAGTCAACCAAACTTAATTACGTACGCTAGTCAAAATATACAAAATATATACATTGATGATGTATATGAGATATATGTTTATACTTGAAGTATACAAAAGTTATACTTAATAGCTATTTTGTAAACTAGATCATCCAAGAAAGATATTCAATTGTAATTATCTTTAGTAAAAATATTGCTTTTTTTTAATTTCCCATTCGGTGTTCGGTATCTGCATTGAAGCCCGATTATTTTGAATTCGCGCCGTGTAGGACCCCATTTGGGAGAAAACACTCTCTACCAAGAACTTTTCCTTACCCAGGGCTCAAACCCGAGATCTTTGGTTAAAGAAAGAGTAGCCCCATTTACTGCACCACATCTTTTGATGGTAAATATATTGCTTAATTACTCTATAGGTGACATTCTACAATACTCAAATCTTATATATATATATATATATATAAACTTCATATTGCTCAGACAAATTCCTCAATGTGTTTATTTTTGTCATTAAAAGGACATCTATAATACTATATATTTAAGATTTTTCTCTTAAATCATCCATTAAAAAAAAAAAAGATTATTCCAACAGAAGGAAGTGGAGTGTTGGATATCGTAATACAATACTTGTTCACAAAATTTAATTTATTGTCCGTTGTCGTAAGGTTTCGTTTTTCGTTCCATCGTTGATTTTTTTATTTCTATCTATATATTATTCCGCTCTCGACTTATTGTTCATGACTAATGTAAAAGAACTATGGTGATGAATATTTCACCTATAAGAGTATCATGCATCTTATAATTGTGTGTTTTTTCTGTTATGTGATCCAACAATTTATGTGTAACTTATGGCCCACGCCTCCTATTTGTTCACGGTGTGAATTATGAATCGATCTAAATGTTTAATTCGTCGCGGAGATGCTCAGTTGACTTAAAATGAAAACACAAGACAGTGAGATGAATTGTGAACATTTATTAAAACATATAGTTGACTACACTAGCTTTAGATTAAAAGCAAATTGCAGAAAATTAAAGGAGATAATATTCTTATTTTGATTCTCCAATTCTACACTCAATTCCCTGAGGTCATAAGAATTATGGTTGAGTACAAATTAGAGTTATACATATATTAATTACGTTGATTTTGATATATGAGTATATATTATATGATTTTAATATTCTTATGTTCTGCTAAATGGAGCATAATCTAAGGATTTGAGTTTAATTAATTTCGATAATCTTGATCCTTAGTGTTACTTTTTATATCTAGCAAGGGGTTCATCCGAACCTCCTTCTTCAGAAAATTATATTGTATATATAGTCAAAATTAGAATTATGTATTTTTAGCAAATGTTAGCATTTTTTTTGGCTTCTTTGTGTGGTTGCTCTTTTTGACTCCCATGTTTCATATTACTTGACCTTGTTGACCTACAAACCCCTGAATAAAGGTTAAATTAGAGGTTTATTTTACTAAACCAATCTTATTAATAATGTATTGAAACTCTAAATTTGACTATACTACTATTTTATATAATTACAACATTAAGGGTGTTATGAAAAATAATAATAAAACTCTCGTGATTTATAAAAATGGACAAGTAAACTGAAACATCTATTTTTGATATAGAAGTCAAACTAAAATGAAATGAAGGTAGTATAATACTTCTTGAAAAACTATGATAGTGATAATATAACAACCAAAATAATTTTTTATACGAAAGATAGTATTAAGATTTAAAACTAAACATATTAGTACAAAGTTTGACTTTACTTGAATACAAGTATTATATTATTGCGGCTAAATCCTTTATTTTTTGTAGTGTCGCTCTGGTATCTGTCTTAGCTTTGATGGATAGAGTTACCTGGTATTTGTTGCTAGTGGAAGGTGACAGATATCTCGTGGAATTAGTTGAGGTGCGCGAAAGCTGACCCGATTTTTAAGAAACTTCCAACAAGGGAACTATGAGGACTATTAGTATGAAAGTATCAAATATATAGTTGAATGGTTCAACCATGTATACTAGGTAAACGTTTGAGCATTTCTAAAACACTTTCAAATTTGACAAAAAACAAATATTGATGACTTATTCCATCTTCTTAACTAGTCAATTCCCTCTCTATAAATACTGAAACATTGTGCATTAACCAATATCTAAGTTCTTTGGTTAATTGACTTGTCTGTTGTTTCTTGAAATCTCTCTTCTGATTCAAAATCGTTGTGTAACGTGTAACGTGTATCGTTCTGTTTCAATCAAAAAAATGCTTCTTAACATGGCTTTACTCCACTTGATGATACTAATATGTAGCTTATTTTCAGTTTCGTCGTTACAGTTCACAGCAAAATCCATTGCTAATGCTACTACTATAACCAAACCTGGCTGTGATAGCAAATGTGGGAGCTTAACTGTTCCATTTCCTTTTGGTATTGGTAACGGAACAGGCTGCTCGATTGATCCTTCATTTGATATCACTTGCAACGTTTCGTTCAATCCTCCAAAGGCTTTTCTTTCTGGCAAAGATATTGAAGTGGTTGATTTACTAGATGATCATATACTTGTTAAGAACAATGTTGGGAGCAGGTGTTATGATCAAGCAGGGGCGTTGATCAATGATGACTTGATAAACTTTAGCTTGGGATCGACGTCTTTCTCCTTCTCTGATCTCAATAGTTTGATGGTAGTTGGCTGCGATGACTTAGCTCTCATTCAAGGCTATGAAGGGAGGAACTTTACTAGTGGATGCATTTCTCTGTGCGCGAAAAAAGAGGATATAATTGATGGATATTGCTCGGGAATTGGATGTTGCCAGACTTCAATCCCAACAGGTTTGAAGAGTTTTGTGAGTCTAACAAGGAGTTTGAATAACCATACAAATGTGTCTTCTTTTAACCCTTGTGGCTACGTGTTTCTTGGTGAGCCTGATAAGTTCATTTTCAAGAGCTCGGATTTGTCAAATTCGAGTTTCAGTAACAAGGTTATAGAGGAAGTCCCTGTGGTGATTGATTGGGTTATTGGCAATGGTACTTGCACTGTGGCTAAGAAATCAGCAGATTATGCTTGTGGAGAAAATAGTGTTTGTGTAGATTCTAAGACAGGCCTCGGAGGTTATCGTTGCAGCTGCAAACCGGGATACCAGGGGAACCCTTATATCAGTCCAGGTTGCATAGGTAAGACTGAATTCATGATTTGAACTTTTTGTGTTCGAGTTTGAAATTGTTGTAACTTGGTTCGGAATCTACTATTTGTGCTTATTTAGTAAGGTTTGAGCCAAGGTCATATGTGTTGGTTAGTGTTGCATTTGAGCCGAGGGTCTATCAGAAACAACCTCTTTACGTTCTGATGTTTGATTAATTGACAGATATAAATGAATGCGAGAACGAGAATCCTTGTGATGGGATATGCAATAACTTTCCTGGAGGCTACAGCTGCACTTGTCCACATGGTCAGATTGGTGATGGCAAAAAGGACGGCCACGGTTGCATCCCTAAGAACTCTAAATCACCCATCCTTCAACTCTCACTCGGTACGTCTGCTCTGTGTCCAGTCAAACACCTTCATATAAAATAAAAACGGTTAAGAGTATACTAAAGTTGCACTTTCATTGCAGGTTTGTGCTTTGGCTTTCTGGCTTTGGTCATCAGTGCAACTTGGATATACTTAGGCATAAAAAAAAGACGACTCATAAGACTCAGGGAAACGTTTTTTCAGAAAAATGGTGGATTGATGCTCACGCAGAAACTCCGATCAAATGAGGATGGTATACAGTATGCAGCTAAGATCTTTACAGCAGCAGAACTCGAGAAATCAACCAACAACTATGCTGAGGATCGTATCCTAGGCCGAGGTGGTTATGGTACAGTTTACAAAGGTGTCCTTCCGGACAAACGTGTAGTTGCTATTAAAAAGTCTAGAACAATGGACGTCAGCCAAATAGAATTGTTCATCAATGAAGTGATCATTCTTTCAGAAGTCAATCATCGAAACGTGGTGAAACTCTTGGGGTGTTGTTTGGAGTCTGAAGTGCCTCTACTAGTCTATGAATACATTTCCAAAGGTACACTCTATTACCATATTCATGATGGTGGAGATCAAACGTGTTGGTTTTCATGGGAAAATCGATTAAGAATAGCATCTGAAGCTGCTGGTGCACTCGCGTATCTTCATTCTGCAGCTTCTACACCTGTAATTCATCGGGATGTGAAGTCTACAAACATTCTACTCGATGAGAATTACACTGCAAAAATATCAGATTTTGGGGCTTCTAGATTAGTGTCATTGGATCAAACTCAAGTGACTACATTGGTTCAAGGAACTTTAGGTTACTTAGATCCTGAATACTTCCACACAAGTCAATTGACAGAAAAGAGTGACGTTTATAGTTTTGGCGTGGTTCTTGCAGAGCTCTTAACAGGGCGAATGCCACTAGATACTACAGCATCCGAACAAGAGAGAAATCTAGCTGCATTTTTCGTTAGGTCTATTAAGGAAAACCGATTGTTTCAAGTACTTGAGACACGTGTGCTACGAGAAGGAAGTTTTGAGCAATGTCAAGGTGTTGCTGAGCTCGCGAAGAGATGTCTAAGGTTAACGAGTGAAGAAAGGCCTACGATGAAAGAAGTAGCGATGGAGCTAGAAGGACTAAGGAAGTTCACAAAACATCCATGGTCTAAAACTCAACAATGTCAAGATGAGGAGAGTCTTGGATTGATAACAGAACAAAAATTGGACCTTTACGCGATCAATATGAACACGAACTTCATGTCTAACGGAGAATTCTCCGGACAACAGAGCTTGGATAGTCGGATGATGTTACAAATTCATAGTCCCCGGTGATCGATTACTTGTGTAAAGCCTGCATTTGTGTGACCTAACTTGTATGTTGCAGAATGTAGTTCATGAAAATATGATTCGTCAAATCTGTCCATGTTTGGCCTAGTCATTGGTTCTAGTAATATGATTCGTCAAATCTGTCCAAGTTTGGCCTAGCCATTGGTTCGTCTATTTACTAGCTCAACTCATTAAAAGACTAGGATGATATGTTGCAGAATATAGTTCCCCTTATTATTTTGTTGTTTACAATTTAACTTGTATAAATTAGTGTATAATTCCACATTTTTTGAATTTTGAGCATTTGGCATAGTTCAATTTTTTTCCGTATAATTTAACTTTTGACATTATCAAACACATTTATTTAGAGAGAGGCAAATCAATACGCGAATTTTCTAGCAAATGAAGGACACTAAACATTTGGATTTTTTTCTTCTAATGATTTAAGTGGTAGTGCTTTTAAAAGACTTTTTAAAGCCTTTTCCTGCTTAGTAAAAAATATAATCCACATTTGATATATGTCTCCTTCAAATTTATAGCTATAAAAGTTATACTATGAAAAGTAAATAAGAAAATTAAATTATATCTATTTTTACTGATAATTTTTATGAATATAATATACAAAATTCATCATTCATAACAACCGACAAAAAAGTTTTGGATATTATCTACAAACCACAATTCATCCATGGACATCAAGAAGCCACCTCACCAATTTCCAAATAGCTATTTTTTGATAATGATGTTTGATTAAATAAAAAATAAAATTCGAAATACTAAATAAAAAATCAATTCAAGAATTTTGTTTAGGTCATTAATATATCATCAACATACCCCACCCCACTCCCTTCAAATAATAGATTAATCATTCGATATTTGATATTCATATCGAGTCCAACTAAAATTGAATTTGCACCGAAAAGTCTTATATTGAAAAGTAAAACAATCTCTAATAAGAACAATATTATATTTGGGAAAATTCGAATACAAGACATTTGATTAAAAATAAAAAATATTTATCACTTCACCATAATCTCTCGTTGCTAGATGAAAGTATGATTCAATCTTCCATCATTTCATAGCCAGCTAGCCCTCTTTTGCCCCACCCTCCCTTGAAATAATAGAAGGAATGATTTTCTTTTTATCATGGGAGGTTTGATATTCATATTGAGTACAATGAAATTTGAATTCGCACAAAAAAATCTCATATTAAGAGGATGTTTTTTAATCAAGTCAATTTTGTATTCAGGAAATTTGAATCTAAAACATCTGATTAAAGACGAAAAAGTATTCACCACTTCATAATAACCCAACGATGTTTATGTAATGATTCAATCTTTCATCATTTCATAGTCCACTCCCCTTCTTTCCTCTCCCCCATACACACCCCTCTCAAACCCACCGCTAAACCCCCCCCCCCCCAAATTTCTTTCTTTCATTAGTACACACTCATCAAGATTCAACACAAATGCCTTCATCAAAATTTGAACCAAACAATGACATACTTGATTTTGTAATCAATAAAGCAAATGGACTAAAAGGCCTAGTAGACACAAGCCTTGAAAATATCCCAAATCAATGTATTCAACCAAAAGACCAAAGACTAGAAAAATCTCAAATTGACAATCAAGAATCAATCCCAACAATTGATTTATCAAATTTTGATGATTTAAGTGTTGAAAAATCAATTCAAGAAGCCGCAAGCAAGTGGGGTTTCTTCCAAATCATCAATCATGGCATCCCAATTGAAGTTCTTGATGATTTAAAGGAAGCAGGACACAAATTCTTTGAATTGCCATCTGATGAAAAAGTTAAGTATAACAAAGAGAGCTATAATGCTGGTGAATCTGTGTTGATGTTTTGGAGTGCTATTGGTGAGAAAGATGAAAAAGTTTTGGAGTGGAGGGATGGTATAAGACATGGTTGTAATCCACAAAATGATAGCAATCTTTGGCCTCCTCAAACAAGGTAACTTTTTGGGGTTTTCTGCTCCATGTAATTTATAGGTCACGAGTTTTCAAGTATTACTTTTGCGAGTTTCATATCTTTTACTATAAGGTGTTTGTGTTTCTGAACTTTCACCAACTATTTATCAAAACACATTCCAAAGCTGACTAGATCAAGTGTTTGTAATACAGTGCATCACAACTTAATTTGCCCATAGAATTTTGTCCAAATGGAAAAGTAATTTTGATGATAGTCCATATAGGAAAGGAAACTCGTGAAAACGTGATACTTCAGATGTATTTTTTATCATTATCTCAAGACTTTTTTTTATAAATGTGTATATATATCTTTTTTATGATTACATATCCACTATAATCTCACAAGTAGAGTATGGAGAGGGTAGAATATACGTAGACTTTACATCTATCTTTGTTACATAAAGAGGTTGTTTTTATAGACTCTCGAAACATTCTTAGTAAATTTTATGACTTTGACATTGAATCTTGAACATTATTAGCAAAATTCTTGACCTTGCCATTAAATTTTGAACACTCTTAGTGAAATTTCTGACTTTGATACTGCTTTACAGGAATCAAGTCTTGGAGTATCAAAAGTGGGCTACACCACTTGCTAAAAAATTGCTTGACGTGCTATTGAAGGGTCTCAATGTCAATGAAATTGATGAATATTTAGAACCTCTCTTGATGGGAACTATGGCTATCAACATAAACTACTATCCACCTTGCCCAAATCCAAGTATCGCCATTGGTTTTCGTAGACACTGCGACATGTCCTGCATAACTCTGCTCCTACAGGACGACACGGGAGGCCTATATGTCCAAGGGACTAAAGGTGATAACTGGATTCACGTAAATCCTATCAAAGGTGCCTTGGCGGTTAACATAGGTAACTCGTTGCAGATCATGAGCAACGATCGATACAAGAGTATCGAGCATTGTGTAGCAGTTGATTCTAGTAGGGTTCGAATATCTGTACCGCTATTTGTGAATCCTAGCCCTGATAGTGTCATTGGTCCATTCCCACAAATACTCAAAGATGGAGAAAAACCAGTGTACAAACATGTTTTGTTCTCTGATTATTGGGATCATTACTTCAGTAAGAGGCCCTCTGGTAAAGCATCATTAGATTTTGCTAAAATTTGATGTTTTAATTTACAGATTTCTTTGTTATGTAATGACAAAAAGTATTTCATTATGTAACCAGTGAGTTGGTGTGATTGTATTGTTATCTTATTTTATTCTAATGATTTCATAATCTTATTTTGCCCTTTATCCTACTTTTTGTTTATAATGACTTTATCCCATATTTTTCTTTGTAATAATGTCAGGGGCGGACAGGGACGGACCCACATGTTGAACCCACTTGAAAAATTTATTATTTATATAAGGAGAATTAATGTTAAATTAGTATAATTATATATTTGAACCCACGATGAACAAAGTGTGGCATGTTACTGCTTTTGGTTCAATATCACTGTATTCATATTCAGTAGCCAAATTGGCCTATAAAAAAGAATTGACCAATCATGTTCAATATGCTGGTCATTAATAAATTTATCACTTATATCTTTTATTTTATTTTAAAATTTTATGTTGTATATTTTGTTTTCTTACTCAAACTCGATAAAAATCTTAAATCTATTTTACTTCTAAAAACATTTAATTATTTATAATTGAATTTTGGTAGTCCCTTTCATAATTTTTTGCTAAAATGTGTTATTTTGACGAGACTATATATAGTTTCTTAGTTAACTCTAATTTATTTATTTTTTATTTAAATGTAAATAGCTTTTTTTAAAAAAATAAAAAAATATTCCTCAACTTTGTTAAATAAAAAAGTGTCAAGATTTTTTTTTTAAAAAAAAACTATATATCTTATTTTGATATTATATTATTAACAAAAAAGAATAAATAAAAGCGCAACGAGTAAATCATTTGTTGTGCTCGACACTGCTTACACTATCGATGATCACCCTACGCTTGAACCCACTTATATAAAATTTTGGGTCTGTCACTGAATAACGTAATTTCATTCATTGAATTGTTGGTGTGTAACACTATGATAATTTTAAATTTGAACTCTATAATTTAAAAAATGTACTTTCTTTAAAGCGGTACCGAATATAGAATAAGAAAAAACATGTACTCGTGATGGGTAATAATTATCTTCGCCTTCAATTAGAGATCTCGAATTTAGAAATAAATTTACATTCAGTTTTGAAGCGGATACTGAATACAAAATGAGGGGGGAAAACACCTACTTAAATGATGCTTATCATTTACTAAGATCGTGATCGGTAGTAACTATCTCCATCATCAACTATAGATTTCAAGTTTGGAATGAATTTACTTTCACTCCTAAGACTGGTATCAAATATAGGGTGACAAAACCTCTCAATCATCAAAGATTGTGATAGGTAGTCTCTCAATGACGAAAACTAGTATCAAATGTCGAGTTTTGATTATCAAATACTTCGTAAATTCTACAAATATTTCACCCTAACAACAAAAACTTATTCATGAAAATATGATCCACCAAATCCATCCAAGTTTAGCCTGATCGTTGATTCATTTATTGATTAGCTCAACTCGTTAAAAAACAGCGTTGATATGTTGTAAAATGTAGTTTCCGATCTTTTAATCATTATAAATTAGTGTATAATTTCACATTTCTTGAATTCTGAGCATTTTGTCACACCCCAAACTCAAGGGGCGCAACTGGCTCCTAATGCCAAAACTCAAGCCCGAGCCGACCCTGCTGAACCATTTGCTACTAGCGCATGGCAGCCGCACGCAATCAAGAAATCAAACAAGTATATCTCGGCTTAAAACTAAGTCATCGACCGGCAAGGCCCCTGCCAACTGATCTATAAAAGAAACAGCTACTCCCAGGAGATCATATAAATAAATAGCCAACTAGCACATAAGTCCTGATTGGGCC
>JAJONZ010026978.1:0-21707 GCA_029582445.1 Solanum paucissectum
CGTATTTTAGTTTATTTTGAAGTTGGATGAAGTTTATTTTGAAATAGTTTAATGTATATGTTGAAAATATTGTGTTGTTTTGGTTGGATGAAGTTTATTTGGAATTCTTTGGGTTGTTTTGGTATAAATATGCAGGTGGGCAACAAAAATTGCAGCAATTTGCTGCTAGTTTTGTAGCAGAAAACCGACCTTCGGAGGTCAGAATTTCAAAAATAAAAAAATAAAAATACCAACCTCCGGAGGTTAGAATTTGAAAAATAAAAAATAAAAAAATTGAAAAAAAACCGACCTCCAGAGGTCAGAATTTCAGAACTAAAAAATAAATTATCGACCTTCGGAGGTCGGAATTTCAAAAATACAAAAATAAAAATATCGACCTCTGGAGGTCAGAATTTCAAAAATACAAAAATAAAAATACCGACTTTTGGATGTCAGAATTTCAAAAATACAAAAATGAAAATATCGACCTCCGGAGGTCGGAATTTCAAATATACAAAAATAAAAATATCGACTTTCGGAGGTCAGAATCTCAAAACTAAAAAAATAAGAATACTGACCTCCGGAGGTCAGAATCTTAAAAATGAAAAATAAAAATACCGACCTCCAGAGGTCGAAATTTAAAAATTAGAGGTCGAAAATATTAAATTAAAAATAAAACAAATATCGACATCCGGATGTCGGTATTCCAAAATATGAGAAATAAATATTCTGACCTCAGGAAGTCGAAAATAATAAAAAAATAAAATAAACAAATATATAAAACTGACCTTAGGAAGTCGAAAAATAAAATAATAAATTTTCCGACTTAAAATAAAAATTGACCTCGAGAGGTCAGTAAATATCGACCTCCAGAGGTCGGTATTGAATAACGACCAAGCTTTTTCTGACCTAAGCTGGGATGTCGGTTTTAGGTCGGTATTTCAGGGAATACCGACCTTCGGAGGTCGGTATTTGTAGGTTGATATTCACTATTTTTTTAGTAGTGAAAGATGGAGGAATATCCTCTAGAGTTTATAGAGAAAATTTCTAGGGTGTTGAGCTTTGTGGGAGTAACTTCGGTAGAAAAAGCGGAGTTGGCCGCTTATCAATTGAAGGATGTTGCTCTAATGTGGTTTAGTCAATGGAAATGAGTGAAGCCGGTAGAAGCGGGCCCCATAGAATGGAAAAGATTTAAGAATGGGTTCATTGATAGGTTTTGCCCTTTAGAGGTGAGAGAGGCTAATATACTTGAGTTTTTTAACCTTCGTCAAGGTAGGTTGAGTGTTGAAGAGTATGCTCGGGTGTTCACTAGGTTGTCAAGATATGCTCCATCCATAGTGGCCAACCCTAAGATGAACATGAGTAAGTTTGTGTCGGGTTTATCCGACTTGATAATAAGAGAATGTAGTATGGTTATGCTTAAGAATGATATGGATATGGATCATCTTGTGATTCGTGCTCAACGGTTTGAAAAGGAGAAACTTGAAGGGAGGTCTAGAGGAACAAAGAGGAATAGGCTTGAAGATGATAGTTCCTCTCAAGAAGGGTCTTATGGTCAAAGCTCTTCTAAAATTCCCCCTAAGTTTAACCAAAAGAGTGTGGCTACCCCAAAATCTCAAGAAGTGAGTGGTAGTGGATATTATGTGGTTAGGCCTACTTGTGCCAGTTGTGGAAATAAACATCATGGTAAGTGTCTAGCCGGTACAAAGGGTTGTTATGGTTGTGGTGGAAGTGACCACCTAATAAGAAATTACCCGGTGCTTACGGCTAGGGGAAGAGAGATGAAGAAAATTAAGACCGATGCTCTTCAAGCTAGAGGTGAACAAGAGTGTCTTCTAATGTGGCTACCGGTATGTGTTTTATGCTTACCTCTATTTCGGTAATACTTGTCTTTTGTGACTTGATAAATTGGGCATGATGAAATTTTGTGTGGTCCTTAGTATTCATGGGTTTAATTGTGGCCAAATGTGTTTATTGGTATAACCCAACTTAGACATTATGAGTTTTATGATGTGTTGGAAGGATTTGATGAATAGTAGTGTTTAACTGATGCCTAGAGATGTTGTGTGAGTAAACTCCTTTGAAAGAGGCTAGAAGTGTAAACTTTCCATGGTTTAGGATCACCTTGTGTGAGAGATGTAAGAGTTGAGTGGTGAATTGCTTTGACCTTAGAATCTCAAGAAAAGTGCTTAGATGGCAAGGCCGTTGAGTATTTTAGATGTTCATGATTTGGATTGACTTGAAATTCTCACCTTATGAGTTATAGTGAGTTTGAAGGGTTTAGTCCCGGTTTGGTAGGCATGTGAGACCTTGAGTGGTGTTGGTAAGGTTGTTTGTGAGCAAGACTGCTTAAATGAGAACCTCTCTAATTTTGAAGTACCAATTGGGATCTTAGAGCGGCAAGTTAAGGAAATAGAAGAGTAAGAAAGTACTTCCATGAAAATGTTGAGAAGTGGCATTTTAGTAAGGGTTTAGTTGAATGTGCTTATTTGGGAGGCCAAGGGCCAATGAGATGTCCCAATATCCTTATGTTCCCCTCTATTTCTCCTCTAGCCTAAGATGATAAGTTCTCTTTGACTCATTTCTTGATTTTGGAGTCTTGGATGTATATGTGTCCCATGATTTCCTTGTCCCATAGAGTTACTTTTGTTAACCTTGGTAGGATTTGGATGCATGCTTATTAGACCTCTATTGGTTTTAGAGCCCGGTAAGGTTATAATAAGCCTTGGTAATGCTTGCGTTTGTTTAAAAGGAGTAGTATTTGAGGTTTTAGAGAAAATGGGCTTACTCCCAAGGGGGAGATCATGTGCTTAGGTATTAAAATTGATTGAGAGTCCCGATATCCTCATCCCTTCCTTCTATTCCTATTCAAGCTTGAGACCAAGAGTTCCTTTTTGGGCTTGTTTTATGTCTAGGAGTCGTGAGTGTTTTAAAAATTTCCATGATCTCCTTATGTTATGCATGTTTTTGAAAGATTCTTATTTTGTATAAAATGGATTTTTCCCATGACTTGCATGTTCCTCATGTTGTTGTGCATTCTAGTATGGTGATGGCATATTTGACGTCATGAGATGATGTGATGAACATGCTTTGTTGTGCTTTTGATGAAATGGCACTTTGGCTCCATATTGTTGTGATGAGCTTGCTTTTAGTGAGAAAATGTAATCCCTTCTATGATTATGTGATTGATGATGTTTAGAAGTGTTGGTATAGGCTCACTCCTAAGGGGGAGATGGTGTGCCTAGCTAACATTGTTGTTATGAGCTTATATGTTGCCATGACTTCTTGATAGAATGCATGTTCATGAAAACTTATGTTTTGAAAGAATTGAGTTTATGTGAATTGTTTCCCTCATGATTGTAGTTCTTTGAGTAAATGATTGTCTATTGTACTTCAAGAGCAGAATATATGAGCATGCTTTAGGTAGGAGCTTGAGAAATTTCTTCCTTGAATAAAATGCTTTGTTTTGAGAAGTATTTGCATATGAGCTCCATGAGAGTGTGTTGAGCATATTATGACTAGGAGATGGTAATTCCTCCTTGAACATGACAAGTTATGAAAATCTCATGCATAAATGGGTTGTTAGATGTAATTCATACTTCCTTGTGTTGCATTGAGTATCTTGAGATAGAGTGATGTTTCCTCCTTGTTTATGTGCATTTTGAGGTTTCAAGCATGATGGGCTGCTAGTCTTGAGTCTTTAATTCCATGAAAGTGTTTAAGGTGTCATTCGAGGACGAATGTTCCTAAGGGGGAGATAATGTAACAACCCGGAAATCTAGTAAGATTAAGCTAGAGTCTAACGAAAACTAATAGGTGAAACTAGAGCCTAACGTGTGAGCTTTTGAGTTTAATGTTTGGTTTTAGGTTGCATACTGACTTCCCGATCTTAGTTTGAGGTGTCTAGGGGTTAAACGTCAAGGTACGACCCCATAAAAACCAACTAAGGGTCCTTGGGGAGGACCCTAAAGTCTAAACCCCAAGGCTGCCTAGAAAGCAAAAAGTTGTTAAAAAAATGGTGAACCACAGATTAGATATATGCCCCGTAGGTCCATCCACACCCCGTGGATGGCCTCCGTGGGTCAAGGTCCCAAGAGCCATGTTGAAAACTCAAACCACGACCCCACAGTATAGGGAGTGACCCCATCCACGGACCGTGGCGTGGTTTGCACCTGTAGACTGCCTTAGACTCGGCCTTAGGTGGGTTAGTTTAGATAATTCATTATTAAGTTGTTTTGAGTAGGGTTCGTTTAATATAGTAATTATACATATATATAAACTATTTTATGTCATTAAACTCCTCATTAATTTATTATAACCCAAGACCCCAAATCAAACCCAACTACCCTCCTCTCCAAGAATCTTCTCTCTAGAACCTCCATTGAAGAACAAAGAAGATTTCAAGGTAGAGCTTGAAGAAGGGAGATTTTCAATACGAATTTGGTTGGATTCTACACCTAAGGTATGGGAGTTCTTCATCCTTGGGAAGCTATCACCCAAGGAGCCCTTTCAAAAACTTTTATCTCAAATATGAAAAACCCAATTAGCTAGGGTTTCAACTGAACTCCATGGATTTCTTTTTAAAGTTGCTCTTAAAGGTTGAATTATGTTTGTTTATGAATGTAAGACTGATTTTATATGATTTTAACTCAAATCCTTCAAGAATCCATGAGACCCCCAATCCTAGCTATGGTTCTTCTTTACATTATGTGATGGGTTGCAAGTTGGTCCAATTGATTGTATGTGAGTTGATTATGATGTAATTGCATGATTTAGGTATGATTCTACATGTATACTTGATTAACCTAAGATCCTATGGTGAAATTTATATTGTCTAGGGTTATGTCATGAAAGAGGCAAGTTGAGGGTTAGAGGTGACCTTCTATGATTGATGAACTTCTTGATGAATTTCCTTAGATTATATCACCTAGACATGAATTCCTTAAGGGTAAAGTTTCAAGACATGAATTGATTTAATTAAGGCTTATATGAGGGATCATGGTTGTGTAGTATAAAGATTGAGTTTATATGTTCCTCTATGACTATAATTGATCAAGAATGAGGCAAGGGGCTAGGTTACCTTGAGAATTAGGTATACTTGATGATCATGTGAGGCATTTCTTGAGAGTAAGGCTTGTAACATAAAGATGACTCCTAGGGCTTTAAGAGTAAAATCTAAAGTGAATAAACTAAGTATGTAAAGGGTTTAAGAAGGAAGCCATTAGGTGTGTTGATTTGTACATAGCCCTATTGCGACTAAGACTTCACTCACATAACCTATACATGATCACATGAGTTTATACATGAAGTGAATGGATTACTTGAGTCATGGTTGTATCTATATTTCTTGTATTGAATGCTAGATGTATTGACTCAATATGACCCTTGAATGCAAGATATGAGGTGTATGCATGATTATGATATTATAAGTTTATTTATAAATACTTTGAGAATAAGGTATCTATTATGATAATGTTGATGTTGTGTCATTGGAAGGACAATCACACACATACACACCCATGCATGAACATGACTATGATATGATTAAGGTGTTAAATGTATTATTGAATCTTGATATCTCCCTTTTTCTAATGTGCTAATGCTAGATGTTTTGGGATGAGTTGATTCATAGCCCTTGAAGGGTATAAAGGTTTGTACATGTTGACAAGAATTTTATATGAGCTCATGATTCACTTATAAAGTGAAGATCCTATGACTATTGTGTGTTTGTGGTATTGATACAAGATCATTCTTCCCTTACTCTTATACATGACTATGCATGAATTGTCTAGGACTATGATAATATTATTGTGTTGATTGAAAGGCTATTCTCATCAACACCATGAACATGATGTTCAAGGTTTACTCACATATTAATGATTCTAAGGTTGAAAGGACATTCTCACCTAATGAATCCATGGGCTACCATGATATTGTATTGGATTGTGTGTTGAGTCTTCCTTCCATCAACAATGAAGTTAAGTAAAGACTTAAAGGGAATTAAGCTTAGCACCGAGTGGATAGGAGAAAGAGATGGGAACGTTTTACCTCAGTTAGTCCATGTTTCTAGTAGCAATCTCCCTATCCCATAACTATGTGACCACATAGGTTCTTAGCTAGTGGATCCACCTATAATCTAAACATGTTCGTTCTACCTTAGGCAAGTGATGAGTCCATAATTTGTACTTATTTAGGGCTTTAGTTTGATCAATTTAGTGTCTTTAAATGCATATTTTGTCTCAATAACTGATGTAAATCCTTAAGTTTCAGGTATTTGAGTTGAGAGACAAATCATGGACACTATGGAGCAAAATGGAATAAGGCAGCTGAAAAGAACGAAGAAAAGAAGGCATGAGGATCACCTAATGCATTAGGCGAGTCGCCGAATGACTTTAACCTCGCCCAAAGTTCCAATGTGCTGAGCCCTGAAAGAAAAGATCAAGTTGTGGTGAATTATTACTGATTTTTAGAATATTTTCAGTTTGAGTTCTTAGAGTTTTGGGAGACATTGTTCTTGAGCTTTGAAGATTTGAAGGTTTACAATTCCAAGAAATTGGAAGTGGGTCTTGAAGAATCTTCATCCTTGACGTGTTTAAAGACATTTTCTATCGTACCCATTTAATGGAAACACTTTTTTGTATCGATTTCTATCTCTTTATCATGTCTAGCTAAAACCCCAATTCTTGGGGTGTGATTATGTGAATATGAGTTAAATTTACTGTTGGGTATTGCTCATTGTTAGTCTATTTGCTGTCTAAATGTGATTTCGTTTAGTAGTTGTGTTTGAATTTAATGAGATTGTAGTTGCAAATATGATTTTATCTAAGTGTTTTTTGCCTGCTCGAGAGAGAAGTTTTTAAACTAAAACTACTTAATCGATAGCCCGTGGTTATTGGGTCGTCGTGGGTTCAGCTCGAGAGAGTGAATCCTAGACCTTTACCCACACATTCAGCTCGAGAGAGTGAATGGGCTAAGGCGAAGGTTGTGCTTAATTGCTGTAACTCGGTGTTCGAGAGAAATCGAGCTGATTCGGGGTAAGTTGTTCAAGAGAAAACTTACCCCCACTAAAGTCTAGCTTAGTTACAAATGTTCAACAAATTTACTATCAATAGCATTTACCCAATTATTCATTTTGTCCCATATTCCTATCACATCCCAAGAATCCCGTCTCCCTATCTCACATCTTTATATTTTTGCTATTTTCATTTTATTAGTTCAATACAAACCCCCCATTGATAATTGACATTTGTGTCACTTCTTGATTTAGTATGCTTTTACTAGTAAATATTTATAGCTATGATTGACTAGAACATAATTTTACTTTTCCATTTAATTCTCGATTACTAACCGTTCCCTTGGGACTCAACCCTAACCCATTCGGTCGGTTATATTACTACACGCAAACATTGACACTTGAATTGGAAGTTGTGTCTTTGATTACGTCAAACATCAAAATGGCTCCACTGCTAGGGAGTGGTGTTACTTGAGAATTTTTAGTTAAGTTGGATCTTGTTCTTGTTAGTTATAGTAATACTTACTTAACTTTTAGTTTTAGTTTGTTTTTCTTGTTTGTGTATCGCAACAGGAAAGATGAGTGTGAATGGTAATTCTGGGTATCAAACGGATCACCCCCTTTTGAAATTAATGAACTTTAGGGATAACCTCCTAACGTTCAAGCAAGTGTAGGGTGAAACTATCCATGAGATGTGGCCTAGGTTTAAGGCACTACAACAGCAGTGCCCAACTCATGGGATGCCTGATAAATTATTGCTGGAATGCTTATATCGGGGGCTTGGTCCCAAAAATAGAAGCATTGCTGATCAAATCTCTACAGGTTGTTTGACATAACAACCATATGAAGTGGTAGCCCAACTCCTTGATGGCATGGTTAAAGCCACAAGGAAGCAGAAAAGGACCAAGAATGGGCTGCATTGTTGATTCAACTGGATGATTTGTCCAAGAAGGTAATGAAGTTAGAAGCAAGGATTAAGAAAAAGAGCAAGTATCTTCCCACTCGCAAGTGTAAAAAGATGAAGCAACATGAGGGTGGACAAAATTGAGAGGTCCTCTCACTCATCCTACAATAAATTGAGGAACAAGATAGAGTGTAGAATAAGATAAAAGAGAATGTCGAAATGCTGAATCAGATGATGACCTCCCATTCCATGATCATTCAGCTACATGACGCCCAAATAGGCCAAGTGTTGTCATGTCTCTACTCACAACATAAAGAGGGGTTACCTAGTGAGACTATGGCTAACCCTGAGAATGAGGTTTGAATGGTGACTTGCGTCGTGCCACGACGTTAACTAAGGCATTGTTTAGGAGGCAACCCAAAACCCTTTATTGCTTTATTTTTGTTTTAGAAATAATGGTGTGTTGATTTTGCAGGTTAAAGTATGGAGAGTGTTTGAAAATTGCAGGTTGGCGAGCTACAAGGTCCAGTCGGCACATCGCTGAATAGGTCGGCGCACCCGATCTAAACCACCATTTGACTCAAGACATCTTCAAAATAGAGTTTGTAAAACTCGGCCAACCCAGGTAATTATTGGTGAGTCACCGACGTGGTCGGTGAACCCGACATAGACCGTCGTTTGGACCACGATATTAATCAAAAGGCCTGTAAAACTCAGCGAGGTAAGTGAACACTCGGCGTGTCACCGAGTGGGTTAGCGAGTGCGACTAACATTGTCGAACGGGTGAAATCTGGATGATTTATTCAAGTGCCAAAGGTTTAAATTTTGAATTCTTTCAATTTCCCTCATTTTTCATCTTTCCAAAATCGCACCCATTTATTATTTTCGATATTTCTGCACTCTATATGTATTTTAGTTGATCGATTGGTGCTTGGATTTGGATCACATTACAGCCTAGGTTTTCAGTCCTTATTAATCGGCAACTAAGGTTGGTTTTCCAAACCTCAAGTTTAGTTTATTTGAATTTGTACTCATTTGCAATGATCTTATCTTAGTGATGTGTGCTGGGCCTCTCTGATAGGATTAAAATGT
This sequence comes from Solanum paucissectum, assembly GCA_029582445.1. Classification (NCBI taxonomy): domain Eukaryota; kingdom Viridiplantae; phylum Streptophyta; class Magnoliopsida; order Solanales; family Solanaceae; genus Solanum; species Solanum paucissectum. The sequence goes on from JAJONZ010026978.1 coordinate 8,988, forward strand.
TTGATTGTCGATTATAATTTGATAATCTTACTTGTATTATTTTGATTATCGAATGCCCGTAGATTTGTGTCTTAAAATGAGTTAAATTTTGTGGGGGTGTGCTTGCATGTTGGTTAGATTGGTTAGGTGAAGTCTGAGTATCCCGTATTTGTGCCAAATGGCGTAAAATGCACAATAATAGAGTGGGTGGCACTATTCTTAAGGGGAGAAGTCGTCAAATGGCCAAATTTGGCAACACCGAGAGAAGTTTGAATATCCCGGGATGATGGATGCTATGGGTCTGAACTTAATTTAACTAGTGCATGCTTTGATTTTGTTTTCAGGGGTTGCGGGGTTGAATTAGAGAAGTTGGGTCAAAAATAGGCACGTTCGGCTATTTGGCGAGCTGGGTCTAGCTCGCCAAACCACTCGGGGATTCGCCTAATGTCCCCATCTCGCCTTTAATTTCATGCTTTATTTGATGATTGGTTCTGTAACTTTCAATGAGAAGCCTGAGGTGGCCGAAAGCACTCGGCGACTCACCAAAGGTATTCTTGATCGCCCTTTGTCTGCACCTCTGAACCCTATTTACACTGTAACTTTTGGCGAGCGGAGCCTTGTTCGCCGAATGTTGTCGGTGATTCACCGAAAGGCCTTTCCCATCGCCAGTTGGTCACAACTTTTAAGCCAATCCTGTCGGCGAGCCCGACCTAGCTCGCTAAAGTGATTTGGTGACTCGCCGACCGATTCGGCGAGTCTCTCTGCAATTGGGTTTCTATGAATTTGATTAAGCTTGTTTTAAATTTCTCTTGATGTTTTGCAGATATGGCTAGACCTAAGGTTGCAGAAAGAAACATGTCACCCCGAAACAAGGCGGAAGGGATTAAACTCAATGAGGGTGCAGCCGTATCCCAGAGCAAAGCTACTAAACTTTCCACAACTGGTGGGTAAGAGCAAGGGTAAAGGCAAAGCACCTGCGTCACCAGAGGCAAGCTCCGACAGTGATGGCATCCATGCCACTTACCTCACCCCATCTGAGGATGATGATGAGCATCAGGAGCCTCAAACTATAGAGTCTGAAGATGATGAGTTTTTCATTGCACAGAGGGCAGAGTTATGATCTAAAAAGATGAATGATCCATTTAGGATCAGGAATCCTCAGCCTACCACTCCTACTCCTCTAGTCCCAAACAAGCAATGGTGCTGGCACACCTAGTACATGGGCCTCCACCCAAGTCAATGAACATATTAAAGATTGAGGGGCTGAGGACTATCCTTGAGGAAAAGCGTTTGTCCACAGATGGGGTCATCAGGTACCTAGAAATAATAGATTGCTTGAAATCACACAAGTTCCAGATCTTCCCCAAAATCACGTGGCCCGTATATTCCAAATTGGGTCAGGGAGTTCTATGCCTCTTATGGAACCTTGATACCACATAGAATGAAGCAGGTAGCTGCTTTCAAACAAGTTGACCACGTGGTCGTTAGAGGTAAAAGAGTGAAGTGTGATACTGGTGCAATCAATGCAGTTCTGGAGTGCTCAACTGACATTGAAGGCGACTGTCAGCACATGATTAGAACAAAGACTTTGGAGAACATGAAGAAGTGGTTGCGCCGCTAATATCAGACAGTTCTCCTAAGTGGCTTGATATTTGGGCACCTATTGAGAAGAAGGATCTGAACATCGCTGCACGATTCTGGTTTGACTTCATCAGCAGGACCCTTATGCCATCCCAGAATGAGTCCATACTCCGCCATCCAAAGCAGTTTGTATGGGTTGCATCATTGATGAGACGAGACTAAATCTCAGGATGATCATTGTTTTAAAGATTCTCATGCATGCCAAGCAGCGCCAGACCTCTCTTCTCTTCTCGGTATTGATCAACGAGCTGTGTAGACGGGCTCGGGTACCTAGAGATGCCAAGAAAGATGTGGAAGTAATTCCCACATCCTCTACCGATATCCGGAGGATCGAGGCAGAATATTTAAAGGATCAAGAAACGAAGAAGAAGGCAACCCCGGTGGAACCTTCCCCGATTGTGGACCCACAACATGCAGTGGCATCTTTGCCTACTCCAGCCCATGAGCCTTCAGGTACATCTAATGCCACTGCTACTCTTGTTGAGACTCCAGGTTCTTCTGTTGCTGCACTGCCTCCCAGACCTACTGTTGCTGCCTCTCGTGCTCCGATCACTCAGGAGTCATTACTTGCCTATTCTACGAATCATCGGGCAGCCAGACTTGAGACCTCTATTCCTGGCATAATTTAGGCTACCTTGACTGATGTTGTGACACCATTGAGCGCTGCCATTGATACTCTTACGGTAATGATAGCGGTGTGTGAGCATGGTCAAGGGGCCACCGAGGAGGTAACGACTTTAAAAGATGTGGAGTACCTGAAATCCACATATATGTCCATGGTCTTTGGAACAGTAGAGATTCCATATGTGCCCGAGATGCCTCCGACTACCATCGGACATGTGGATAGAATTGAGCAGACAACTGATCCTGAGTCAGATGCTGGGACTGATGAGGAGATGCTTGAGGAGACTGGGGGAGCTGCAGATGAAGACCTGACTGAGACTGAAGCAGCCTTGGTAGATGCGGTTGTGCAGGCTTCCCTGGCAAATACACCTTTTGCTGTCTCTAGTGAAGCTGGCACTTCTGAGATGACTCTGGGCACTGATTCCCAAACAGATGGAGTGACTGCTTAGACATGATCCCTTATTTACCACCATTTCTATCTTTCTTTGTTTTAAATTCTGGATATTATTTTGTTTGCATTTGAGGACAAATGCGTTTATTTGTGATGGGGTGAGGCCCACCTTTGTGTGCTATTCGTGATTCTTGTCTTGATTATTTATTTGGGTTGTTATGCTTAATGTTGTGTTATACACTGCTTTTTGTGGATGTTTGAGCTTGTGGCTCTTTGTGCTTTAATTCTAAATGATTTTTTACCCTTTCGAATTTTTTTTGCCACCTCTTGTATGTGTTGAATGTGGCTGTTCTCTAGCAAATTTGAGTATTTGTTTTGATCAATATCGATGATTCAAATAGTGCTCATAATCTAACGAACATGAATGTGCGACTATGATGAGACCAAGTGAAGTTACATAGTCAATATGTGAACTCTTTGCATCTCGTTGTGGCTAACCAAGTATCAAATTGATTCTCTAGTGATGAACGTTGCACACTAGCAAAAGTGTGAAGTCTTGTTTGACTTTGGTGTCGATGCCTAGTGTGATGAGCTTACCGTGAACCATACATGATGACACCTAGAATTTGCCCCATTGGTACGATCGACTAAGTAAGGATATCTCTTGATATGATCTTAGGCAACTTCGAAGAGTGTGAGCCAATTTGACATATACCTCTTTTGTGGCCTACCTTGTGAGTGTGTGTGAACCTCTTTTGAACACCCGTTGAGCCTTACCCTTCTTTGGAAGAAACTTGATGAAAACATGACCTGTCTTAATCCACTACCTATAATCCTCTTGATTCGTGGCTGATTGAATAGCCAACTTAGGCCAAAAGCCTAAGTTGGGGGTGCGGTGAAAAGAGAAGGCAAGTCAAGAAGTGCTAGAAAAGTCCCCTCTAACCCATGGTGTTGAGAAAAATGGAACCCCTCCATACAAAAAAAGAAGAAGAGAAAAAGAGCAGAAAATAATGAAAATGAAAGAGTCATGGAATAAAAGTTATGAAAATGCAAAAAGGAATGGGGTTCCGAACAATCCATGGAGAGTGAATAACGGGATGACTTATGAGCACTAAATAAAATGATGAAAGGAGAGGAAAGGAATTGTTGTGAGCACCACATTTCATGAGGATAAAAGTCACTGAGCCTAAATGACCATACCTTTGCACTCAGCCCCATTACAAACCTTGAAAATACCTTTTTGATCTTGAGTGAGCTGAAGCAATTGTCAATTGGAAAATACGGGCAAAACTATGGGTGAAAGCATGCATAGTGTTCTTCTTTGTGAGTGTGAGCATTGCATTTGATTCCGGAACTTTAAATGATTAAACCATTGTGTGTGAAAATGGAATCATTCTTTTGTGTGAGGGCATGTGAATACCTTTGTTGAGCTTGAACTAGCATTTGAAGTAAGTATTGTGAGCTTGTGAATCTTTGATAATGGTGTGTCACAACTTGAGTCTTTGAGTGCACAATTGATCATTGCATGAGTAAGTTGAGTCTTTTGTGTGCATTCATGATTGAGTCTTATGTAGCACTATTTGAGACATCCTCCTTGAACTGCTGAACTTGAGTTTTACTTGAGTACAAGTAAAAGTTTAAGTTGGGGGTGTTGATGAGTCCACAATTTGTACTCATTTAGGGCTTTAGTTTGATCAATTTAGTGTCCTTAAATGCATATTTTGTCTCAATAACTAACGTAAATCCTTAATTTTTAGGTATTTGAGTTGAGAGACAAAGCATGGACACTATGGAGCAAAAAGGAACAAGGCATCTGAAAAAGAACGAAGAAAAGAAGGCCTGAGGATCGCCTAATGCATTAGGCGAGTCGCTGAATGGCCTTAACCTCACCCAAAGTTTCAGTGTGCTGAGCCCTGAAGGAAAATATCAAGTTGTAGCGAATTATTACTGATTTTTAGAATATTTTTAGTTTGAGTTCTTAGAGTTTTTGGAGACATTGTTCTTGAGCTTTGAAGATTAAAAGGTTTACAATTCCAAGAAATTGGAAGTGGGTCTTGAAGAATCTTCATCCTTGACGTGTTTAAAGACATTTTCTATCATACCCATTTGATGGAAACACTTTTTGGTATCTATTTCTATCTCTTTATCATGTCTAGCTAAAACCCCAATTCTTGGGGGTGTGATTATGTGAATATGAGTTAAATTTACTGTTACGTATTGCTCATTGTTAGTCTATTTGCTGTCTAAATGTGATTTCATTTTGGTAGTTGTGTTTGAACTTAATGAGATTGTAGTTGCAAATACGATTTCATCTAAGTGTTTTTTGCCTGCTCGAGAGAGAGGTTTTAAAACTAAAACTACTAAATCGATACCCTATGGTTATTGGGTGGTCGTGGGTTCAACTCGAGAGAGTGAATCCTAGGCCTTTTCCCACACATTCAGCTCGAGAGAGTGAATCCTAGGGCTTTTCCCACACATTCAACTCGAGAGAGTGAATGGGCTAGGATGAAGGTTGTGCTTAATTGGTGCAACTCAATGTTCGAGAGAAACCGAGTTGATTCGGGGTAAGTTGTTCAAGAGAAAACTTACCCCCACTAAAGTCTAGCTTAGTTACAAATGTTCAGCAAATTTACTATCAATAACATTTACCTAGTTGTTCATTTTGTCCCATATTCCTATCACATCCCAAGAATCCCGTCTTCCTATCTCGCATCTTTATATTTTTGCTATTTTCGTTTTATTAGTTGAATACAAACCCCCCATTGATAATTGACATTCGTGTCACTTCTTGATTTAGTATGCTTTTACTCGTAAATATTTATAGCTATGATTGACTAGAACATAATTTTACTTTTCTATTTAATTCTCGATTACTAACCGCTCCCTTGGGACTCGACCCCAACCCATTCGGTTAGGTTATATTACTACATGCGATCGTTGACACTTGAATTGAAAGTTGTGTCTTTGATTACGTCAAACATCAGCAAGTAGAACACCTCTTTTTGGTGTGGGTTCATGATACCGGATTCTATGTAGCTCACATAGTCTATGTCGGTTAAGGCTATATTTCCCTACATGACAAGTAACATGAACAAGTAACATGAACAAGTAACTTGAACAAGTAACATGATCAAGAACAAGAACATGTGTTATTTACTATAGTCCCTTAAGAGGTTTTACTTGGTATGAATGGAGGTATGAGACTTCATTCATGCATTGCACAAGTAGGATTTGAGAGTGGGTATGGTAGGTTTCCCTCATGACATGATGATTATGAGTTATGCATGCTTTACTATGAATTATGAACATGAACATGAACATTAATATGAACATGGACGATGCTCATGACTTCTTAATAGGTTTACTTAGTGTGAGTGGGGGTATGAGACTTCACTTATACATTGCACAAGTAGACTTATAAGGGGGTTGTGGTGTGGTTTCCTTATGCTATGAAGATATGTGAACTTATGTATGCATGATATGGATTGTTACAATGAGTGACTACTTATTACAAGTTATGAACATGAATGTCTTTTTGTCTATGAATGTTGGTTATGGCTAAGGTTAAGGTATGTTATGCATGATCATGGTGGCCTAGAAGTGATACTTAGTGTAGATAGGATTATGGGGTCCTATATATGCATTGCACAAGTAGAGCTCAAGGTTGCTTATGTGATGATTCTATTATGATGAGATAATCTTTGAATTTGTCTATGTGTATGAACTATGCCTTGTGAAGATTGGGATATGAATTATGTTGATGTTGGAGACTATGCTTGTTATTATAATGATATCTCTTATGTTATGATGAAATGTATGTGAGTTGCCTTATGAGTTGCATTCTCCAACGATTTCAAAGACGATGTTCTAAAATGGCATATAATATGATTTCAAATGAAATGTCCCTTTTATGCATGTTTTAAGGATTTTTGTGCATGGCTTCCATACTTAGTACTTTTTGTGCTAACCCTATCTTTCTACATTTTCATAAGTGTAGGCTTTGGTGATATTGGATTCCATCCTCGTGGCTAGAACTCTAGTAGATAAAGAAGAAGAAGATTGGTGCGTCCTCATCGTATTCGAGGGCTTGACCATATGTCCTTTATTGTCTTTCTTTTATGTTTAGACTTATGTAAGGGCTATGTCCCTAAGATTGTATTTCAAGAATTTTAATTCAAGTGTTATAGATGGTTTGAGACATAGTGTTATAGATTCTCTCTCATTTTATAAAAGACTTTGATTGTAAAGAAAGGTTTTAAATTCCACACTATTTTCCTATGATCTTATGACTATGATTATGCTAAGAGATTGTATGAGACCCCTTCGGGGTCAAGTACATCGTGTTACGTCTAGGGGGTACACCTGGATCGTGACACTCCGCTATGTCTTTCTTCATGCCCGGCCACCAATAAATTCACTTCAGATCTCTGTACATCTTGGTCACACCCGGATGAATAAAATATCGCGAACCATGAGACTCTGCCAACAATTTCTCAATCAAGTCATCTACTCTAGGAACACCTATTCTCCCTTTGAAATTGAGCACACCATCCGCATCAAGAGTGGTCTCTTGTGCCTTACCGATCGCAGTCTTCTTTCTAAGCTCCTCCAAATTTTCATCTTCAAATTGTTTGGCCTTGATCTCATCAATGAATGTGACCCTCACTTCAATGCTAGCTAACACCCCACCTCTTTCTGAGATGCCCAACTGCATGAACTTAGACTCTAAGGTCTGAATTTCCTTAGCCAAGGGTCGCTTGGATACATTCAAGCAAGCTAAACTACCCATACTCACTGCTTTTCGACTCAAAGCGTCTACCACCACATTAGCCTTGCCCGGATGGTATTGAATGATCACATCATAATCCTTGAGTAACTCCATCCACCTTCGTTGTCTCAAATTCAGATCCTTTTGAGTGAACACATGCTGCAAACTACAATGATCAGTAAACAGTTCACGCTTGACACCATAGAGGTAATGTCGCCAGATCTTAAGAGCAAACACTACCACTGCCAACTCTAAATCATGTGTTGGATAATTTCTCTCATGCACCTTCAATTGACGCGAGACATATGCTATAACATTCTTATCCTGTATCAACACAACACCCAAACCAGAATGTGAAGCATCACAATAAACAATAAAATCTTTACCTTCTACCGGTAATGCTAGGATATGTGCGGTGGTCAAGAGAGTCTTGAGCTTTTGAAAGGTCTCCTCACATTTTTCAGTCCATTCAAATGGTATATCCTTTTTTGGTCAAATCAGTCAAGTGTGTGGCGATAGAAGCAAAGTTCTTCACAAATGACGATAATAGCTAGCGAGCCCAACAAAACTCCTAACTTCCGACACAGAGCTAGGCCTAACCCAATTCTTAACTGTCTCAATCTTTTGAGGATCTACCATTACGCCTTCTTTTGAGACTACATGTCCCAAAAATGCAACCAAAGTCAACCAAAATTCACATTTTGGGAATTTAGCATACAACCTTTGTTTCCCAAGAACACCCAAAACAATACGAAGATGGTCGGCATGCTCTTCCTCACCTTTTGAATAGACCAATATATCATCAATGAAGACTATAACAAATGAATCAAGGAAGGGTTTGAACATCCCATTCATCAAACTAGTGAAAGCTGCAGTCATATTGGTCAAACCAAAAGACATAACCAAAGATTCATAGTGCCCATAGCGAGTTCTTAACTCCGTCTTAGGCATATCTTCAGGCCTAATTTTCAATTGATAGTAATCGGATCTTAGATCAATCTTAGAGAAAACTATTGCACCTTGCAATTGGTAAAAAAGATCACCTATTCGAGGCAAAGGATACTTGTTTCGAATAGTTAGTCTATTTAATTGCCGGTAATCTATACACATTCTCATACTACCATCATTTTTCTTAACAAACAAAACTGGAGCATCCCATGGGGAAGCACTAGGACGAATAAATCCATTATCAAGAAGCTCTTGGATTTGAGCCTTAAGCTCTCTTAATTCTGCCAGAGCCATGCGATATGGAGGGATGGAAATGGGACGAGTACCAGACTCTAAATCAATGCAAAAGTCTATATCTCTATCTAGAGGCATACCATGCAAATCATTAGGAAACACTTCTCTAAATTCTGACACCACAGGAATAGGCTCAATAGATGGAGTCTCAACCTCCACATCTCTAATATGAGTCAAATAAGTCAAACAACCTTGCTCTACCAATTTACTAGCCAGAATGGAGGATATAATCTTAGCTTGCTTAGGCTTGTACACCCATTCCCACTCTAATTTTTCCCTTCCCAGAATTTCTAGAGTTACAGACTTAGTATTACAATTAAGCACATCATAATATGGGGACAACCAAGTCATGCCTAAGATTATGTCAAAGTCAGTCATATCCAAAATTACCAAATCAGCCCAAGTCAGCAAACCCATAAACAAAATAGGACAAGCACGATAGACATGGGTAACTATGACTGACTCTCCAACTGGGGTAGAAACATGAATAGGGGCATCAAGAATATCACAAATCATATCAAATTCTGAGGCAAATCTCAAGGATACATATGAATAAGTAGAACTCAGATCAAATAACACATTAGTCATCTGATCATAGACAAGAATAGTACCTGTGATCACCGCGTCAGACGCCTCTTCCTCATTCTTGCCCAGAAAAGCGTAACACTGAGCCCTATCATCTTGATGAGCCCCTTCCCTGCCTGGTTGCACGTTACCCCTGCCTGCATTATCATTTCCTCTACCTCCACGGCCTCGCTGATTACCTCCTTGCCCACCTTGTGGACGTCCTATACCATTATTATCATTCCCCATGGGTACCACTGCTCTAGAAGGCAGCTACGCGACATCTAATACACATGGGTGGGGATAATCTCTCCTCATATGCCCAAGTTCTCCATAATTGTAGCAAGTATAATCAAAAGATGGTCTGCCACCCATCGAAGGCGCGACTCCCTGGCTATCCTAAAAATTATGAGATAGAGTTTCTGAGTAATTACCTGTAGAGGCGGGCATAGCGTACTGAATTGGCTTGGCTGCAAGCGTTGGCCTCCTCGAGCCTCTAGAATAAGAACCTTGAAAGTTGTCAGAATTCTTGGCCTTTTTTGCCAACGCCTTAGCTTGACCGTCTCGCCTCACCCCCTCCACTTTCTTAACGTAGTATGTCACCTCATTAAAGCTTCTCCCTTCAGAAGTCATATGAACAGATAGTACTTGCAACTCAGAATTCAGTCCCCTAATAAATAAATGGATCATCTCCTCCTCAGTAGTTACCAACTGCGTAGCATATCTAGACAAAGCGTGGAACTTGGCCTCATAAGCAGCCACATACATACCACCTTGTTCCAAAGCCATAAATTCATCTTTGTTACGATCTCTCAAAGTTCTAGGCACATATTTTTCCAAGAACAGAGCATGAAACTAGGTCCAAGTAAGTGGAGGTAAAACTAAAGATCTGCATTCCATATAAGCTCTCCACCACTTCTTGGCCTCACCTTGAAGTTGAAAAGTCACAAACTCAACCCCATGTTGATGGACAATCCCCAACTTATGAAGCCTCTCGTAGCAATCTAGAATGAACTCATACGCGTCCTCACTCTCAGAACCAAGAAATACCGGAGGCTTTAGCTTCATAAACTTAGTCAACATTTCATGCTCATTTCCGGTCACAACAGAACCCAACAAAGGACGAAAGAAAGCATTGGTTCTTATGTTATTTGTAGTCTCAACCAACACATCATTTTGGGTCGATGGGAGGAATACCTGTAGTCTCAACCTGCGCCTCTTCCTCTTGTCCAACCTCCTCAACATTCTCCTTTATCTCTTCATGATGTACGGGAGGGGCCTCATTTTGGGGAACATTTTCGTTCGGTACCCCCTCTCTAGCATGCGCTACCCTTCCATGACCTCTACCCCTAGCTCTTCCTCTACCCCTGCCTCGATCACGACCTCTCGCTGCAGATTCCTCAGCTGGAGCATTGACGTGAGTTATGGGCCTGACGCCGTTGTATCTAGTGTTAACCATCTACGGACAGAAGAGTGAAGGAGGTTAGATACCAATTCGAATCGACAGATACCAATTGGAATCAAGTTATAGCACGAAAGGAGACAAGAGAAAATAGAGAGATTTCCTAAAGTCCTATAGCCTGTCGAAGAAAAGTAAAGGCGTCCCCATACCATTCTGCGAGACTCTACTAGACTCATTTTGGTACATCGAGATCAACAAACCTAGTCTCTGATATCAACTTTGTCACGATTCAAATCATCGTAATTGGCACCCACACTAACTCTCCGGTGGGAGAACCACTACTACAACCCAAACCAATCAACTAAACCAAAACTAAGGCATTTAAGTTACGAAAGCAAGTTAAGTACTAATGAAAGAAATATAGAGTTCTCATAAGCTCCAACAAGAGTCTAACAACGAGCTAAACAATGCGGAAGAAATAACCTAGAACCTGAAAGTTAATGTACCAAAACATCTAAAGTTCAACAAGTCTAAACAAGAAGGGATGCAACCCCAATCTAATGAACTAATCATCTAACTAGAATAAAAGTCTAAGTCCAAAAATGGTAGACATAGACGAAAGAGAACCCATGGCAGCCCGGAAGAATTGTCTCATCCTTGAATTCGAACGATCACTGATTTCCTAAGCGAGGTCTGTCAATAGCCGCTTGAAGATGCCATGTACTCAACAAAAATAAGAGCAAGTGCAGTATCAATACACAACCACAGTGTACTGGTAGGATCACGCGGCTATCCTACTAAGTGCAACATACATAAGCCACTACAACAATATAATCATATGCATATATCGAACATAGACAATATTATCAACATTTACGAATAAGGTACAACTTTACATTTCTCAAGATACACAATTATATCAAATCATTGATCCTCTCATGGAACCCAAATCCAAACAATCAGCATATCGAAACGTGGTACCTGATCCAATAATTATGCCGGTACGTGGCAATCGATCTCATAGTTATGTCAGAACGTGGCAACCGATCCATTCAACACACTACAATCACAATCAAAAGTATATTCTCAAGATCATACATTTAAGTCATGATTCATGGCATTGATCATTCCTCTATCTCATTTACAACAAGTGTGATCAATATTGCAACATTCATATACATACAAATATCATAATGAAGCAAGAACAAACATACATCACAAAATCATAGAATCACAACCATCACCTACCTCGAAACAAGCTTGAAACCCTAAGAAACTTGATCCTTCCCTTTCCGGATTCGTTCTGCTTGTTCTTGGTCTACAAACAATCAATACAATACGGGAATCAATAAACAATCACTAATTACTCGAATTACTAACAATTCTATGAACCCTAGATCATACCCATGATCCCAAGCATTCAAATTAGGGCTATTTTCACCATAAATTCTAGACCAAAACCCTCCTCCATCGATAATGACCCATTAGGTTACGTTATACGGATCAAAAAATAGATTTGGGGAATGAAAAGCTTACCTTTAGCCTCAAGAATGATGGAAAACTATCAAGAATCACGTGGGGTCCATTCCTTAGCTCTAAAAATCAAAAAGTGCAGAATAAGGTCGTTTAGTGGTTTATTTACGACCTTAAGTTCCGCCACAATGGCCCTCACCCCGCTGCAGCGGCCCCGCCAGAGCGACACAAATCCCGCTAAAGCGGTTTGCACGGAACTAGTGAGTTATTTTAATAATTCCAAGACCCCCACTTCACAACACACCTCTAACCAACGACGCTCAACAAATACCCTTCACGCTAAGATCGATTTTGGGAGTTCTACTCTCCTGAATTCAATTCTGTAAAGTCGTACGGATTCCTTAACGAGTTATCTAACCACTTATGTAATCAAAATCATAATTAACTCCCCGGTTGTTACCATATTTCCCTACACCTAAAAGACTCCGATTTCGTCCAAATCTGGACTAGGTTGGAGAAATCCAAATACTACAAAAAAGTTTTCGGTCCTAAATTTCCCCCCGTTGGCATTTCTATAACGATGGGAACAGGTCGTTACAATATATATATATATATATATATATATATATATATATA